>JAJEJO010003067.1:198018-260137 GCA_020662805.1 Glaucomys volans | reverse complement strand
AAAGGACTTAAAATCAGATTACTACAGTGATGCAGTCACATCAATGTTCATAGCTGCTCAATTCACAACTGCTAGATTATGGAATCAATAGATGTCCTTCAATAGATGAATGGATAAAGAAACTGTGGTATATATACACAATGGAATATTACTCAGCCATAAAGAAGAATAAAATTATGGCATTTGTAGGTAAATGGATGATGTTGGAGACTGTTATACTAAGTGAGATTAGCCAATCCCAAAAATCCAAAGGCTGAATGGTCTCTCTGAAAAGTGAATGATGATGCATAATGTGGGGTGGAATGATGGCAAGAATGGAGAAAGGATAGATAGCATAGAGGGAAGGGAGGGGTGGGGTTGAGGTTGGGGGGTAAGAATAATAATAGTATGTGTGACAGACATCATTGCCCTGTGTACATGTATGAATGCACAGATGGTGTGACTCTACTTTGTATACAACCAGAGAAACAATTGCTGTACTCCATTTGTGTTCAATGAATCAAAAAATTAAATAAAATAATAGAGAATCATGAAAACAAAGGTGCACTCATACATTGCTAGTGGGACTGCAAATTGGTGCAACCACTCTGGAAAGCACTATGGAGATTGTTTAGAAAACTTGGAATGGAACCACCATTTGATCCAGTTTTCCCACTCCTGGGTCTATACTCAAAGCACTTAAAATCAGCATACTACAGTGATGCAGCCACATCAATGTTCATAGCACCTCAATTCACAATACCAAAGCTATGTAATCAACAAAGGTGCCCTTCAACAGATGAATGGATAATGAAAATGTTAGAGTATTACTCACCTATAAAGAAGAATGAAATTATGGCATTTTCTGGTAAATGGATGGAACTGGAAAATAAAATGTTAAGTAAAATAAACCAGTCTCAAAAGACCAAGGGCCAAATATTCTCTCTGGTATGTGGATGCTAACCCGCAACAAGGGAGGGTGAAGAGAGGAAGAATAGAAATTCATTGGATTAGACAAAGGGGAATGAAGAGAAGGAAGGGGGGAATAGAAAGGACAGTAGAATTAATCATACATAACTTTCCTATCCTTGTATTTGAATACAAATCAGGATAACTTCAGAAGAATCCGATCCTAATTAGTAAAAGTTATACTCCATGTATTTATATAATATGCCAAAATACACTCTACTGTCATATATGTCTAAAAAGTACAATTTTTTTTAAAGGCACATCTGATGTCCCAGCACAAGTAATTGGGGGAGTGAGGGATGCCAACAGGGACCAATCAAGTTCTTCAAGATCTAAGCTTAATAAGCCAATCAGTAGTGAATAATTTCAGTCCCCTATTTACATAATTAAGAGGACAGGTCCAGTCTTGTGGTTTGATACATCTGTCAGGAAGAGGAAGCATTTTGGGTAGGGGTCTGCTTGTGGTCAACTGTTGCTAGGGATAAGGGCAAGGGTAACCAAGGAAGGGCTGTGTGATTGAGAGGTAAGAAATAGAAACAGGTGTTCTAAGACAGTGTCGCTATGGTTGAAACTATTAGGGAGTAGCAAGTCACAGGATGTTCTCCAGACCTGGTGTTTCCTTTCAGGTTGGCATGGTATCCCCCTACCCTCCTGTCCTTTTCCAAGGCCCTTATCCTGGCTGCCTATGGGAGATTTATGTTCTTGCCTCAATATGATTTAAAATTAGGAATTATGAAGTCTCCAAAATTCTTCAAAATTATTTGGGCTACGTGAGGTCCTTGGAGAGTCTATATGAATTTTAAGATGTTTTTCTCTTTTGAACAAAAATGTCACTGGAATTTTTATAGAGATTGCATAGAATCTATGATTCGTTTTGAATAGTATAGATATTTGAACAATACCATGAATATATTTCAGCCATATTTTGTAGTATTAGCATACAAGTCTTACACTACCTTGGTTAAGTTTATTCCTAAGTACTTTTTGTTTAAATCAAGTTTCAAATGGGATTGTTTTCTTCATTTCCTTTTCACATTCCCATTGCTATTGTGTAGAATGCAACTAATTTTTGCAGGGCAGGTTGAAGTTATGTCTTGCAACTTAGCTGAATTTGTTTATCAGCTCTAATAGTTTTGATTTTGTGTGTTTGGAATTTTAAGAGTTCTCTATGTACCAGATCATGTCATTTGCAAACGGAGAAAAAAAATAAGAAAGTAGAAGATTTAACAAAGAGTTCAAACAAGAGAATGTTAAAAATGGGGATAGTTTTGGAAGAAAAAAGCAGAGGAAGAAGAAGGAAATTAAAATTGTGACAGAAACATTGAAAATATTCTGAGAATGGAAAACAAATAAAATTGTAGATTTAGAAGTCCTACTGAATGCCCAAGAAAACTGGGGGGAAGATAATTAATTCACACCGAAGCAAATCACTGTGGAATCTCAGAACATCGGGGGAAAAAGAGAAAAATCCTCGAAGCTTCTGTTAAATGGAACATTTGCAAAGCGCACTTACAAGCATCACGAAATTACTAATTTATCAACAGAAGCACTGGAGGTTAGAAGATCTTAGAACAATGTCTCAGAAATTCTGAGATGGTGTCATTTCCAAATTGAAGAGAAGAAAAACATTTTTTAGCATCCACAGGTTCAAATTTTTTGCTTCTGTCAATGCTCTGTCTTCAGGAAGATTCTGGGGGATATGAACTACAAAAATAGCAGTGAAACCAAAAAGGAAGATGCTGTGGAAACTAGGAGAAAAGGAATCTAACCAAAGAAAAAAGAAAAAGAAAGAAAAGAAAAAAAAAAAAGAAATGAAAAATGTAATGGAGAAGAGATCCCAGGATCCCAGATATGCTATTGGCATAGAAATTAACCAGCACTGAAAGCAAGAAGAGAAAGTGGAGCTTCAGAGGCTTCTCCAAGGAAAGAAAAAGAAAAAGAAGAAAAAAAAAAGACAGGACATCAGTTAGAGAGAAAATAAAAAACTAAAATGACCAACTTAAAAAAAGTAACTTTTATTGGAATTAATTCTAGAACAACTGAAAGTTATACCAGAAAGTAAATGAAATCAGTACACGTAAGTGAAATCAATAGGTAAACTGAAAGGAACATGAAATTGATTTGTAGATGATGAGACTAATACCTATGATAACAATAATAGTGACAATATAATGATATAACAGATACTGGGAACAATGGATTTGTATGTAGGGGTGCATGTGTGTGAGAACTGGAGGAGAGTTGAATCTATTTTTACCACAGTAGGATTCCAAGAGATGATGCCATTATCTGAAACTGAAAACAAAGATTCCTTCAGCCATTATTTGGAAATATAAATGAAAACCAGAAGAAATAACTGGAAATGTTTTCAGTGGTTATTTTGGGGGTGCAAGTCAGGAGTGAGAGGCAGGAGTGCAAGAGCTCAGATAAATGCGGCTGTTTCCCTTATAATACTTGGAATCTTTAAAGTATTACTGAATAAATTTGATAAAAACATTTTTTAAGCCAAGTAGATAGATTTGCAACCTGGTCACATGCCACACCTCCATTATTCGTTTCTGTGTACACTTTGGTGTTTTTAGGATTGGTCAACCATGACTCCTTATTGTGTGTCCTTGGGGTAACTCATGTTGTTGCCCATATTTGCTACATATGTTTATGGCATGTCCATAGAGATGCTAACACACCCTCAGGAATACAGTCCACCATGGGGGTAGTGTTAACTGCTGTTTCAGCTGCCTGTACTAAACAACCAGACAATATCCTGTTTAAAAAAATATCAATATTTAAAATATATGAAGGAACTGCAATTGACTACATTATTAAAACCAACTAATTAAATTAAATAGTTAAAAAACCAACTAAGGAAATAAGAGCAGACTATGGTCAAAACAATGATGGGAATGTCATAAGGTAAGGATTATGAATATTCCAAATTTTTTCACAATGCTTGATAAAAATATGTCATATGTATCATTATATCTGGCAGATTGTATGTACCCTCAGTGAACAACAAAATTTAAAATTTTAATAGTGAAAAACCTTTAGAACAAGATTTAAATGGACACATAAAATGCCTTATACTATTATTTGAAATTATAATTGGAATTTAGTTCCCAGGAAAAAGGTCATCAATGATTTTATGTGCAGCTTTTATAAGAGGAGAGAAGAAATTTTCTTGACTGTGAAATGTAATTGATATTTGCAGAGCAATGTACTTGGGCTGCAAAATTGTTTCCTTGCAGTAAAGTTTGCCATCTACTGGTTATTATAAGAAATTCTACAATAGTGTGAGTTGTGAACTTTCTGTTTCATGCCTTTTCTTTCATTCTTTCTTTCATTTTTTTCATTTTTCCTTTTCTTTTTTAATAGTTGCAGAATTCCTTAAAGGAAAATATCATAAGTAATCCCCATGTATAAAATCAGGAGGCAGATCTGCTCAGATTGAAGCTGGGGAGGGGCCCTTGCCACAGCCAACCCAGTCTCCTGCCTCCACTGGAGATGCCTCCGAGTCCTGGGTTTTCAGAACAGATACTTGAAAACCCCTGTACAGAAGAAATTAAAAGATCTTAGGTATTTACTATAATTATTTCTGTTTTCCATTGGGCATTTCTAATGCTAAAATGAAATACTTCCGTTTGCTGAGAAGTAAAAATTAATTTGAACAGTTTAAGGATAATAAAGACCCAAATAACATTAAATCTATTTCTTATCTGTATTTAGAAATTAAGTTTACTTGGAAAATAACCATATTGGTAGTTTACCTTAGTTATAAAGAAAAGTATGTTTATTTAGAGCAGTGAATGTTTTAAGGAAGAATATTTAAATTCATCAGAGGTTATTATTAATAGTAAATAGTTCTTTCTCCTGTATTAGTGTACTTCTCTACAAAACAGGCAATTCTCTGATTTGAAATCATCAACCTGAAAATTTATTCAGTAGTTCTGATTATTGGTCTTCTTGTTGACTTTTCTATAACAAATCCAGGCAGATTTTCCAGAAAGGATAATGCAGTGGAGAGGTGAGACAGACTTGTATGGAGCCTAGCTCTGCAGTTCAGAGCCTTAGTTTCCTCATCTAAAGAAGAAAAACAGTGGAACCTACTTCTTAGTGTTTTTATGAAGAGACAAATATGGTAAGTGCTCAGTAATGCTCTTATTGTTACATAAGATGTTTAGAGATAGTTTTGAGTTCCTAATAGAAAAATAACTAGATTAATACAAAAATAACAACAATAATCAAAACTATCCAATTCAATAATGATTTCCATTTAAAGAGTTTTATTTCAGGGAAAACAAAACCCACAAATCCAATAGAGCATTACATAGAAAGCCTATCAATGGACAAATTCAGTATGCCAAATACATCCTTCCAATAGGTATCTGGACTTGGTCAGGATCAAATAGAGTTAAGAATGGAATAGTGTTAGAATCATCTGTTCTCCAGTTTGTGTTTTGCAATAAAATCTTATCTAAACATAAATTCTGAGTGATGTTTAAAAGTTTGGCTCAGAAAAATAACTTATGTAATGAAAGCTGTGATGAGTCTAATTTTTCAGAGAATCTGCTGTTTCTTCATGTTATCCTCAGCATATTTATGCATAATAAATGCTCCATAATTATTTCTTGAGTATGAGTTTTCATAGGCTTGGGACATACTCTAATGAGTTTGTTTCATGTGTAAACTATGCACATGTTTATGTATATACATGCATATGCAAATGTGTAGTTATTATTTGATCATTTAAAATTTTTATTATTTAAATATCCTCTTGTCATCACCATGAGGTCTTTTCTAAGGATTTAATAACCTGATTAACCCCATATACTTCTAATCATCTCTGTCTTTGGTTTCATCTTTATTGATAGTAACTTTAAGAATCAAATTGATCCTCATAGGAAGTAAGGGTGGATGGATGGAATTACTATTATTGCTCATATCTGGTTAAAATAATTTTTAATGAGTCCCATATTTAGCTAGATTGAATATTTACCAATATGCGTCCACTAGTACATACAACATTGAGTTCAGTTCAGGGCTTTAGGGCATGTATTTTCCTGTTTTTGTTTTGTTTCATTTTGTTTTGTTTTATTCCTCAAATTACTGGAAGATGGGTAGGGACTTGGGGCACAGTTCTTCCTATTTTCATTCTGTATTTAATACACATTTAACCTAATTTTCTGTAGACAAAAATGTATGACTTGTGGACACAAAATGTGATATTCCCAATGACATTCAATGAATACTTCCTGATATTCTTTTATATAAATTTTTTTCTTAGGAAAGATATAATAAATATTTGCTAATGACCCTGTTAGAATGAAATGGAGGGTATAAGCAATTGTGATTGAATTTGAGTCAAAATGTCCAGGTCTAAAATTTTCAGTTTATGAAAATATAAAAAGTGGTTGGTTGAATTCTCATTATCCTGGCTCTCTGCAGAAAATGAAATCTCATGAAGGGCTGGGGTGGAGAGGGTGTGGTCCAGACACAGCACATCTTTATTCAGGACATAGCCAAAATGGCTTGCACATGGTAGGTAGTCAATAGCAATTTGTTGAATAATGAATGAATGAGCAAAAATACCTATATTCTCGTTTAAGCCTTGCTGTGAAATTCTTCCTTTGACCTCTTTTGATAAAATCAAGCAGAACAAATCATCAGTTAAAGCACTTACTTTGATGTGTGGTATGATAGAACCCATGTGGAATAGTTAAAAATAAGAAGTAGTGGGTTCCTTTCTTTTCCTTTGCATTCCTATTACATCTCAAAACTGGGTGTTCACTATCTTATATGTAGTTATTTATGTATTTGTGGTCTTCAACTCTAAATGGAGACCAATTTAACTTAATAGAAAGAGTGTGGTTTTATGATCAGACAGATTTGATTTTTAATTTTGGTGACTTTAAGAAAGTCATCACTGAGTCTGTTTCCTTATTTTTAAAGATGATTGATAACCATGTGTACAATTTGTAAGAGTGTGGGTTTTGGATTCTGGGTTTTATACTCTGGTTCTGCCACTTGCTAGTTCTATGAGATTTATCAGAGTAAAACTTCTGTGCTTCAGTTTCCATTTTTATAAAGTGGCACCTATCCCAGAGAGTTTTTGTGAGGGTTAATTAATGCACATAAAACAGTGCTTGGCACAGAGCGGGCATTATCAGCCGTCATCACTTGTGTTGCTGTTATAATTAGGAGTAAAAAAGGTAAACTATGTAAAGTTCCCTGTAAAACTCAGGCATGGAATAGTTTTTAATCAACATTATTTGCCTTTCCTCCCTGAGTCCCATGCACATATATCTTGTTACTCTTCTATTGACTTGCAAAGTACCAGGTTCAGAGTCAATGCCTTCCTTGTAAAAGCATAGTTAAATGCATAAATTCTTGGAAAATGAGACTCTATGATAGAAAAAGATTTTGAGTTTTTGTAGTTCTAAGAAGTACAAGTTTATCACAGCACCCAGTTTCTTTGAGAATTCTACCTCATTATCCAGGTAGATGTCCAATACCTTCACAATTAATCCACAGGGAAACTCTTTGAAGAATGACTTTCTTACTCCAGTTGGGAATTGAGATTGTGGCCAAAGTTCATTGATGTCATCTGCACCTCACTCTCTCTATTCTACTATTACTTCCTCTTTTAAGGACAATGGCCTCACTGAGAAACTTTTCTAAACATAATTTAAATCACCTGCATATGATAAGCATTTTGCCAGGTACTTTCATAATAATTTCTAATCATCGACATCATCACAAATGAAATCAAGAGGTGACTGTTCCAAAGAGTTCTTTTTCTTGCAAAACTTTCCCAGGAGAATAAAAGCCTCTGGGTCTTCCTTTATCAGAACAGGGTCTAGCTTGGTTGGGGTCTTGGTTTTTAGGTTAAGGGTGATGAATCAAGTGCTTCCTGCCTCTGGCTGCAACCGTACACACTTACCTAGCAGAAGCTGTCCAACCCTTCATCATACTTAGACTATGACTAAATGATATAAATTGTGAATGTCACGTTTTACTAAATGTCAATCATTGAAACTTTTAATAGGATCTAATTTTGTTTCTTTGGTACTAAATTCATTTAAAGCTAATCAGGACTGGACTCTCTGACCTTATTATGATCCATGTATAGTTTAATAATGATAGGCTTTTAAATAACCCTTTTAACTTATGGAATAGGCTTACATTTTGCTAGTTCCTTTGCCTCTACTAAGCCAAGATTGAAATTTTTCTTGCAGTAAAGATAAAAAAGTTCTAAACAAAAAAGATATTTTTTTCCATTCATAAAGCCATGTTTTATAAAACCAATCAGCAATCCACAGCTAAAAATTTAACATCAATCATAAAGCAATAGCACAGAAAATGTTAGCTATACAATACCTATATTCTTAAAAGGGATTTGAAAGTTTTAATATTCTCCACTAGATTCTTATCAGTGTGCTAAGCAAGCGTACTATACACAATAAGAAAGAAACAAAATTGGTGAAATACATAAGAACAGCCCAAACTGGAGCACTATTGTTAACCTATTGTTCCATTTAATTCCTATAGAAAAATTAATTATAGAATGATATCCATTTTATAAATATGGGATAAAGTTTCAGGAATGTCAAATCACTTCACCAAGTTTGTGCCTCTAATGTAGTAGATTAGTGTGTTAAGAAGATTCAAAATATTTATTGGAAAAAAGAATGAGAAAGAAGATGAAATCATAAAAAGAAACACCTAAAAGTTTATCTCCATTAGCACTTCCCAATTAGTAATGTTCACATGAACTACTGAGGGTCTTGTTAAAGTGCAGACTTAGCAGGTCTGGGATGAGACCTGAGATCTGGCATTTCTAGTAAGCTCCTGAATGCTGCTGCTGCTCTTGGTCCACAGGCTACACTGAATTAGCAAGCATGTATACAGTGGTGTCTAATAGAAGTATAAAGTGAGCCACATTTGTAATGTTAAGTCTTCTGGTGACCATACCAAGAAGGAAAGCACACAGGTAAAATTTATTTCACCATATTTAATTTTAACAGATATGTCTAAAATATTATCATATCAATATGCCATCAATGTAAAAATTATTAATGAGAATATTTACTTTTTAAAATTACGTCTTTGAAATCCTGTGTATATTTTATACTTACAGCACACTCAGTTCTGGCTAGCCACATTTTAAGTGCCTCAAAGCCGAATGTGAATAGCAGCTACTATATGAAACAGTACAGCTATTGACAGCTTTGTCATATTTTTGTACAGGCATCTAAGGCCTAGAAAAATAGTGTGGTTATGAGTAAAATGTTAATTTTTTAAGAATTTAAATTATATTATTTTATGACACGTCTATACTGGTAGCCACGAATAAAGAACCTCAAATTACTTTCTGAAAGTTTAATTATGGTGTGTCTTTAAATAGTACACATCCTTCGAGCCCAAGGAGAGGTGTACTTTTTCCATATTTTTATTTTTGTTGATCTTCCTGCCTCAGCAATCACAGAACTTAATGTCGTTAGGACACAATTCAACACTTATCCATGCATTTGCTTTACAATTAGTAAATTAATTCTTTAATTATTCAGGATCTGTACTAAGCTTCTTCAGTGTACCTACACATATGACCTATGTATCCTACACTTTGAATACTACTATATGCAATAAATACATGCAATAAATACTGCAATAAATACATGCTGATTGTTTGCTTTGCTGATTAATTGGTTTTAACCCTGGAAGTCTGTTTTGCTCACTTTATGGCTCACTACACTTGAAGAGAGAGAGAATGATGGGTTTCTGTCAGGTCACTCTAAGCTGTGGACCAAATTTGGGGGAAACCCAGGTTACTGTGGTTACTGGCTAACTTGGAAGCCACTGTGAATGTATTTCATTTTCTTTTGATTCAGCTAAAAGCCCCATGGCTCTGAGCATAACAACTGTGATGCCATTGTGCCTTTGGTCTGGATAAAATTTTGAAGAGTTTATGAATGGCTCCCTGCCCAGTGTGTTCTGGCACACGCTGCTCTGAGCAGGGCCTTAGTGCACACAGACGTGCCTAGCTCATCTGCACAACCTCATAACACACATGGAGAACAGGTCTTGATCTCCCAGGGACCCATTTGGCAAACTCTACCCTAGAAGGCTATGGCAAGTGCATATGTAATGAATTCTGAGGCTCTATTGTGACATCCTTCTGAGAGTTGAAAGAGAATATCTCATATTTGGAATTGGCAGCTTAACTGAATAGAAAAGCACAAAATATAAGAAGAGCTTTATTGTAAAAAATGCGTAAGACATCACACCTTAGATGAACTCAAATCATTCTTTTAAATACATGGCTATGCCTTTGTATTTACAATTCAGGGGAAGTTAGTGGGGAAAGAATGATAAATTTAAACAAACTATTCATTAATTTCAAATCAATAAATCTAATACATTTTTAATATTTTGTTTAATAACAATGTTTTTTCTTGATAATTTACTTTTAAAACAAGTCCATATATTATTTAATCACTGTGTATACCTCCAGTATCCAAGCTAAGAGTTACTGATCAATAATTCATTATTGAACAGAATCAGGCAAGCTTGATGCCCATTTCCCTAAATTTAACTGACTCTATGAATGAACTTAAGCCTTTCACCTTTCCTTCTCTTGAAAAATTATATACAGCCTGCTACAAACTGTTCTTGTATCATGTACGTATCCTATGTTCCCTTGATCTTTCCCTTTTGTGACTCTCAGATGCCAGTTTTGAATCAAATGGGCACCTTTGTTTTCTCGAACGTTGTATTTTACTATACTAACACTTTCCTTCAGAAAATTTTTACTGAACTTCCTTTTGTAATAAATAGGGAGGGACTGTCCCTAACTCTGAGCACAGTGAATGGCATAACAAAGGATGAGTATTCAGGCCTCATTAACAGAAGCAGAAAGATCAACACTCACCAGGGAGCTCCACAGGTGCAGTCATAGTGTGCGTGATTTCACTAAAAAGAGCCTTGGTGATCTTTGGGAGAGTTTAATAAACTCTCTAATGAGAACAATTCACAGTTTCCCACATTTTTTATGAACTCTATGACTGATATGGCTTTGAGACTATTTCAATTTTATTGTAGAAATAAATTAAGGATGCTATCAATTATTTCCAGAAATGAAGAAGCCTACGATCCTAGCAGCCAGGGCTTTATAAAATAATTAACTGCTTAATCTTTACAAAGTAAAAGCACTATTTTAAAGGCTTCCATTAAATTAGCCAACTAATATTTTTTCTCCCAAAGGATGCTAATCCTATGGTATAAAAGGGTTAAGAGACCCATAAAGAATCTATTTACCTTGGGTCTATTTCTAACACACCGTATCATGTTGTTATAGAAACCACTTGCAGCTGAAAATCTCCCATCATGATTATTGCTATAGTAACCACCACAAGACAAGAAGCTAGTTTTCATCCATTTGCCATCATCCCCCCTTCCCAAGATAATTTTGCTTCTGAATGCTCTTATATTGCTGGAAACAGAGGAAAAAAGAGTAAATGAAATACAGGAGAAGAAAATAAGAGGGAGAAAAATGAGAGCACAGATAAGTAGATCCAAGGTATTTTGCCTCAACTTGTTAGAGGAAACAAATTGTAATTAGACAACCAAACCAGCTTTTAAATTATCAACCAGATCTCCTTATGTCCATCTGTTCATAGTATTAAAAATATGATGAAAATATTCTCATATTTTGAAGCTGTCATTGGACATTTTGGGGGATTTCCCAACAATATAGCTTTGTCTAATATTATTTCTCCCAGCTTAAGTCAAATTAAACATGTAAGGTTATGTTCTTATAGTAGCTTACTATAAGATATTATTAAATTCTAATTCACCATCATGTAAAATTCAATTTCTGATAAACAAAATTAAATTAGTATCTTTCCCACAAAACATACACATTCTAAATTATAACACATTAAATTTTGGCACTCTTTTGTATAAAAAGGGCATATACAAATAAAACCAAACAATTATTCCTTTACTTTTCTGCCTTGGACTTCATCCATTTATATGATTTGCTTTGCATGTGAAAAACTAGTAAATTTAGTACTCATATTTTATGGGATTTTTTAGTTCTTAAATTGTAGTAGATGTATACAGAAATCTTACTTTGAAATAGTTTGAAATAAAAAAGTTTTATTTTAAAACAAAAGCTCACGTGATGAGATGATACAATGACAATCAGAACAATGACATTTGAAACCCCTATTGGCTCAGCAAAGGTCTCAGAAAAGGTTTCTTCTTAAATTAAAACCTGGACCCTTTGTGTATTGGGTAGGAAAGAAGGCTGCAAATCAAAGGTGATTGTTCAAATACATGATATCAGGATAAGCACTATTGGCTGTTATTGACCTCAGTTCACTTCTAAGATTATCATTTTAGAATATCTAGTATAAGGAAAAATTATTATTTTCTAAACATTGTATTTGAGAGGATTAATTTATATATTTTTATTTTATCTATTTTGTTACAGACTGCATTTTGATTTTTTGTACACAAATGGGTTACAACTTTTCATTTCTATGGTTGTACAAGATGTAGATTCATACCATTTGTGTAATCATACATGTACATAGGATAACGATGTCTGTCTCATTCTACTATCTTTCCTACCCCTGAGGGTTAATTTTTATTATTCAAGTATGTGCTGGCCATTTTCAGGATACCTAGAGTACTCCCAAAGCCAAAACAAAATTGCACAATCACTCAAATAAGAGCAAGTTACTCTGAGCAAACCCGACAACTAATTGCATTTGAAGGCTATTATTAATTAAACATATTCTTTATATGAGTCTAAAAAATGTGGAAGTTGATGCAAATGTTTATTTGCTTCAGATGATTGCCTCTGGGTGTTTATAATCATGAACTATCATTCCACAAGGAGGGTGTATATGAATGGAAAAATTAAATGTGGTTTCTGATATTTGTCTCCACTTGTGTGGTTTTTTGCAACTCTCACCATATTTTGCTTTCCAACTGTTTATTTTAGCTTTATACAGGTATAACTTTGAATGTGAGAGAAGGAAATTCTCTGAAATTGTCTTTGGCTGAACTTTTGACATAATATTTATAGTCAACTCTAAGAATTTTCCAAAGTGGTCACAATAAAATAACCAACAATGCCAACATGTAAAATAATGATTAGCACAAAGATGCAAGACAATATTTAATATCCATTTATGTGTGATCAAAGTTCATTTAGCTATTTTGATTGAGTCACCTACGTGCCAGATGTTTTTCAGTGATTACTCAAACCAAATTAAATTATCATATTCATTGTGATCAGATAAAATGCAAAGATCTGCTCTAGTCTCAGATCACATTTTCCTTTACATAAACACATGATTTCACCAGTTTATTTTTTCTGTCTATTAAGCTCCTACTAAGTGTCTAGTAATTTCAAGACATAGCTGCCTTCCCCACTGTCCACTTCTGGCCAAGACAGCATAGCTGGTTCACCATTTGCCCTTCTGATATAAACAACGAGAGAGGTGGGAAAGGTACCAGGCAAGTATTTTCAGTATTGAGCACAGTTAGTGCAGGATTAGACTTTATTTTAATGGAACATACGTGAGTACATATGATCTCCTGGAATTTCTATCCAGATTCACTTTTATGCAATGAGCAAAAAGAAAGTAAACAATCAGAGCCACATCCTGATCTGAGGAGGATGAGATCAGAAACAATTAGTTTCCAGGTCAGAGCATCAAAGAAAAAAGAAACAAATAAGGACAAATAAGGAGCCCAAAGAGACTGAATATTCATCAAGGGTCTTCAAGGAACTTAGCAGATATCATCTGCTGAGAAGGGACACACATACACACACACACACACACACACACACACACACACACACACACAAAATTAGAGCACTAAAGTTTGAGCTCAAACAGAGTGAGAGACTTTGGCTGGGTATCTCAAGCACTGAGAAACCAGAAGCCCTTGCATTAACAGTACCATAGAGGAAAGAAGATGCCATCAGCTCAAAACTAAAACAGATCCATCAAACAGATAATAAAACCAAAATTTACAGGAAAATAGAATTTTTTAACAGTGTGCCAGTACTTTCAAAATCTTTTAAAGGAAACTGACACAACTAAAAAATCCCAACAATTATCTTATGAATATCCAGTGTATAGTAAAAATTATTAGGCATGTGAAAAGCAGAAAAGTGTGACCTATGGAGTCAATAGAAACAAATATTGAAATTGTCACTAGAGAAGAAGTCTCAGAAAATTTGTCTGAGGAGTTCCCCGAGAGGAGGAGGAACTAGATTCAGGACCAATGGGCCTCTTGGGATATGTGATGGAAAAGGATTTCAGCATGTGCCACTCAGAAGCATAGACAGAGGTTTATTTAGGAAAGTAGATAAATAGTCAAGGGAGGATGGGGCGATCTCAAGAGAGAGACCTTTTGGGATAAAGCAAGGAATATACATTCAAAGGGGAATGGGTCATCTAGAGAGTGAAAAATGTGGCTTTGAAGTTTCTGGTTCTTCTTTGAAGGGAAAGTTGGTGAGAGATGGGCATGGGAAGGAATATAGAATGATATTGACGTAGGACAGATGAGGCTGAACACCTGAGGAATTTTCAGGAAGCAGGTTTACTTAAGCTACAGCAGTCCTGAGGGTCTAATGCCTAAAAGTCTCTGGACCCCACGGCCTGGAAATTCTTTAAACTTTACACTCAGAAGGGATTTGCATAGAGTTTACATTTGAGTTTACATTTACACTCAGAAGGGATTTACATATTGGGAGTTTACATAGAACTACTTTGTCTTCCATTTTCTTAGACCAGACAGAGATTTCCACAAGTTTTTATAATGGAAAACAGAAATAGGAATTTTCACACATCAACACACTTGCTATCTTTTACAAGAAAGAGAAACCAACCCCTTACAGGAAATAGGAAGTTTTAAACTACACTGAGCTCTCTGCAGAAATCTTGCTGGCATCCTGTTGATGCCCTTGCAAATTCTTGTTGATATTATGGGGAAGGTCTTTGGAGAAGCTTAATTTTGACTCTTTGGTTGGGGGGCTACTACAATATCAGTGTGGTGATCTCAAGGCAATTTCTGGTGGTCTGATCAATCTCTGGGTCCTTGGGATGACGTGATCTTGATTACTTGATCAGTAAATGATGCTGGCAAGTCCCCTAAAATATGGGTTTGACAAAATATCATATCTCTCTCTTAGTCAATCAATTTCTTGGGGGAAGTTTAATTACCAATGCACAGGTGGACTTACAGATTTACCTGGAATTTGGGAATAACTGGCTTGGAAAGACATTGGGTTAGGAAGTGACAGGCCTGGAAAAGTATGTAGAATTTCTAAATTAAAACCGTGTTTCCTTTCATTCCTTTATGTCTCCTTTCTACCTGTTTATTTTATTCCTTCTATCCTACCCTAAAATGCTCAAATATTGAAATTAGCAGTCAAGAGCTTAATAATTATTTCTAAGGACCTTTAGAAAAGGATGAGCATGAGCAAACAATGAAGAAATCTCTGCAGAGAAATGAACACTATAAGAAGGGTCCACTGAAAATTCTGGAACTGAAAAGTACAACATTTGAAATGAAAAATAGTACACTGGGGCCAGAAAAGGAAAGATTTGTGAATCTAAAGGCAGAATTTACACAATCTGAAGAACCGGGAGCCAAAACTTTTAAAATGACGAAGGCAGTTGCAGTGACCCATGGGATAATTCCAAGCAGACTTCCTTGTGAATAATCGAGTCCCAGAGGAGAAGAGAAGCAGCACAGGGAAAAAAGTGAATTAGGAATCGCCACATAGTTCCCAAATTTGGTGGAAAATTTCGAGTTAGAGATTCAAGGTACAAGGAAAATCATACCTAGACACATTAAGAGAAAACTGCTTAGAAACAAATGTGAGATGAAAACTCATAAACTGCTCAGGGGTTCAGGGAAGAGAAGAGCCACATTACGTACAGATAAATAGACTGATGATTAATTTCTCATTAGAAAAATACAGAGTCAATAGGCAATGAAATGAAATCTCTGACATAAAACCCTTCAAGCTAGAGTTCTATTTCGGTGAAAATACCTTCTAAAAATGAGGGTGAAATGAAAACCTGATAACTGGAAGCTGAAAAATTTAGTCATTAGCCTATCTGGTTCTTCAAGTTGAAGGGAATCCACATGAGAAAAGAATTTGCATCTGTACAAAGGCATGAAGATCATTGTAATTAGAATTAGTTTGTATTTTGATAAATACAAAAGGATTTGTATGCTTTTTTTGGTAATTTCTTTGATAGAAAATTTACTCTTTAAAACAAAATTAATCACTTACTATTATTATTAATTATTTACCATATGCAGATATAAAATATTTGTCAAAAATAGCACACAGGACAAGAAAGGTAAATAATAGTACTTTACTACAGAAATATTTCCATATTTTATGTGAAGTAGAATAATATTACCTCTAAGTTAACAGTGATACATTAAGAAATTGCATTGTTACCATCAGAGCAGCAATTCTGATTGTAGTACATAGATAACCTGAAATCTGGAGACTTTTTTAGGGAACTTGTGAACTTAAAGCTATTTTCATAACCAAATGAAGACATTAGTTATAAGAAGTTATGGAAGTAGATTACATTTTTATTCCTGGATTTCTGTGTACATACATAGTTAGTTGTGTTACTATTTACTGTTTATTTTTATATGTGCTTTAATATCTCTGTGTATAAAAATGTATGTGTGTGCTTTCACAGATATATCACTGTAATTTCTCCAAGTGCCCTTTACTGAGGTAGAGAGTAAGTAATGCTTTACAAACCTTTTAAAGAGGAAGTGCTACTGAGTGTGGTAAACACCTCATCATGGAGCAGAAACACGATTTTTACCCTGGTTGTTAAGCAATGAAATTCTATCCTCTCCCTCAATATTAAACTCTTCCTATTACAAGGTATGTAACTATGGACAAGTTAATTTCTTCAGCCTTAGTTTCCTTGTACATCATAAGGATAGCAACAACCTAGGTGAGTTGGTCTCTGAATTTAAAAAAAAATTGGCAAAATGCTCCAAGCAAAGAACATGCCACTTCCTCCAAGTTTGAAGAGTAGGGTATTGCTCTTCTATTCCTGTCCCCCTCACCTGACCTTTCCTACTGGACTATGTGCCCCAAAAGGTTAGAACAAGCGCCTTATTCCTCAGTTCCTCTGCCTGTCACAGAGCCAGGCATGTAAAGCAAGATGAGTCTATGCCTTCAATTGAAGTTAAATTACATATTAAAACACATCGTACTTGCTTCTTCTCCAGCCTTATAGCATTAACATTGCTTATTAGAGTATTCTGAAATTATGACTATTCTAAGGATTGATGTACTGACAAGCATGCATTTTTCCCTCAAGAGAAGTCTCGAAGACTTTGCATATATTTGTATCAATAAACAATTTATTTGGGGGTCATACTGACAGGGGACGGACAAATGTGAGTGGTGGGAACATGAGGTTAAGGAACTAATTCTGTAAACTAGGCCCATCGCACTGATCCCCTCATGCTTTCTCTTTTAAAAAGCAATTTACCTGTAGCCTTGCTTGGCTGAGGTCAACAGATATGTTACATTTCTTGAGAAACTAGCTGTTACCTGTGGTAGAAATGCAGAAATAATGTCCATCAGAGGAACACAAGTTACCTTGGTGGCAGTGGGGAGCAGGGGTGGTGGTGGGGGGGTCTTTCATAAGCCTTACACACACCAGATCCCAGAACTCAGGGAGATAAGGATAATTCCCCCAACCATAAAATCTGTAAGAACAGGTTCCAATTAGAACCGGTTAACATAGGCCAAAGTGACCTAGAGTGTTCATGGCAGTGGGGACTTGAAAGTTTGATGTCATCTTGCTCTCGATGGTCAAGAAGTGGACCTCTGAAGGACTCTCTGGAAACTTCCCTGGGAACCCCCAATAAAACTGGAGGGCAGGAGAGGTACACCATTCCTTTTGTCTCTGAGAAAATCCACTCTCTCCCTTGAGAGAGTCTCCATTTCCCTTTCCTATCTCTTCTAATAAACCCATGGCTGTAATTCGGAGACACTACTCTGAAATCTTTCTAATTTGATTATAAGAATCGGGGTGTGGGGTGCTTCATGCTGCTTCAGTGTCCAGGAAGGATCTGGCCCCATAATAATACTACAAAATAAAACCACCTAGAAGGATTATTCTCTTAGACATAATTTATCCTCTTTAGAAACTGACTCTTTTCTGAGAAAGTTTCTAAGTTTTCAAATTTTGATCTGAAATTTATAAATGTGTGGGATCCTAATTTTACCTTGGTATACATACGTGTCTTTCTCTTATCATTACATTTTCTTTTATTTCATTATCTTTCTAAGTTTTTGCATAGTTCTTTATTTTCTTCTTACTTGCCACTCTGTTCCAGCAATTCCCTTACTTCCTTTTTGTTTTGGGTTTTTTTGTTATTGTTTTTGTTGCTGTTGTTTATTAGAGCTTTATAGTTATATATAGTGGTCAGGTTTACCCCAACAAACTCTTACATGCATGGAAATTGATTTCAGTTCATGATCCCCCCCTTTCCTTCCCGTCCTCCCCCCTCCCATTCTCCTTCCTCTACCCTATTAGACTTCCTTTTGCTCATCTTTTAATGTATATTTCACTGGTTCTTTATGTCTCCTATTCTTCCCTCTTCCTTTCCTTTTTTACTCTAACTTCCACATAGGAGAGAAAATATTCATGCTTTGAGTTTCTCAGTTTACTTAATAGATCTGTACCTTCCTAAAATTTAACTTGACAAAATACTGCAGAAAGGGGTTCATACCTTTGATATAGTAAAGAAAATTAAAATACAAGAATAATTTTAAATGTTGCTATGGATAAAGAAGCACAGCATTAAAAACGGTTTCTTTTCTTCTACTTGAGTGAATGTGGTTGGTCCCTGTTTTGTAGCCACATTGTCTCCTTCTACCTAAGTAGTGTTCTATGAGCGACACAGATTACATACTTACTTGGTGTTTATGATTTTGGGTATGTTTATTGGAATATCAACTAATAAATAGTTACTATGTAGTACTCCTTCCATGCTAAGGTTTCTTTTTATATTTATTATATTTTTTCAAAGAAGTTTAAAATTTTTTCATCTTATCAAATATGAAGCTACAATGCCTGAGTTATGTTGTTTATGTGAAATCTAGAGCATGATACTTAGTTTCCACTTACAGAAATGAAAAGCAAAATATAAAAGAAACCATGTGGCTATATCATGTGGCTATATAAAATGTAAATGTTTCTGTATGAAAAAGAGACATCATCAAAAACTTAAAAGACAAGAAAAAGAGTGCAGCATATTTCACAGAGAAAGAGCTCCTACAAATCAATAAGAAACAAAGAACTGGTAATTGGGGAAACTTTGATTAAAAAAAATAAAAATATGTTTATTTACCTTTGCAGGATATTAGAAAACCAATTCATGTTGAATATTGACAAATAAATGGAAAATGGAGCACTTACATCTACTTTCCTACGAAAACTATACTTCAGGATAGCCAATAATAGGTACAGATGTATTACAGTTAATAGCTGAAAAGGAAATTATAGAATTAAGGTGTCAATATTTTGCAGCTTCTAATGAATTAATGGCTGCTAATAACGCAAGAAAGAGACCACCAGATACTCTCTCTTTCCTGAGGAAGTATAAAACATGACCTGTGACATAGTCTTGCCAAAACAAACACACACACACACACACACACACACACACAAACACAGAGAATCAAACCTGTATCAATTGTATTTTCTCACTCGAACAATTTCAGAACTAAAAAGAACAGAGGAAGAACATATTAAATGAAATCACAGAAGCAATCAACAAAACTCAAGTAGTGAGATGCCCTCTGGCTTGAAGAATAATCAAATTTTTATGTCAGGTAGTCCTGGTTTTGTGTCCTAGCTTTGCCAATCATTAGCTTTAAGCGGGAGTTTTCACCTCTGCAAATTGAAAATAATTATATTATTCCAAGGGATTAGTGTAAGGATCGAATTAGTTAACACATGGAAAGTGATTAGCCAAGGACCTGTCAAACCATGAGAATTCGATAAATGACAGTGATTCTTTCTTACTTATGGGTTGAATTATTTTGTTTGTAAGGACTGCGATTTAAAAATGCTAGGGTTAGAGCGAAACCCAATAGTTTGTGGTATATTGAGTTCATGTTATGTACCTAGCACTGTGTGTACAATTTACCACAGTTTAGAAGCCTTGTTCCTTTCTCCTATGATAATATCATTTAATAAATGCTGGTCCTGGCCACAGAAACAATTACATACATGAAGATGTTCAGCAAAGTACCAAATGACCAGTTATTGCAGAAGGGGACATCCACCTCAAACAGGCCAATCAGAGACTTCTAAAAACAAATTTGTCTTTAAGCCTTTCTTCTGAAATTGAGAGTGATAAGGACTACAAGCGTGGAAAAGCAAAGATCCCTCTCTGTTAACAAGTGGAGAAATTTCCAAGAAAATGTACTACTATAGACCTAAGGAGGGCTACAGATTCCAGAGACAGAAAAGAGATGTGGGAGGGAGATGGCAAGAGAGGCCAAACTGTCCAATGGAGAGAAACAGAGGCCCTGATAATGTTATGCCTGTGGTTAACTGAACAACTGAGACACCTTTCAGTATGTCTTCCAGCTAATGACTCCCCGTGTCTAAAACTTAAAGAATATATATATCTCCCATTATAGCATTTGATATCCACATAAACAATATTTTGAATCCAACAATGTACACAAATAGCTTCAAGTTAAATTCCAAATACTAATGGTAGAAAGAATCACAAATGGACGTTTTGAAAAGCTGACAGAGTGTCAATTTAAAGGATGCTCATCTTAAAGTTGTGGCACTAAAGAGGAACTCTTCATTAACATCACATTAATTGGTGGATAAGAATGTTGTACATTCTATGCATAGGATTTAACCTAGGTTTTTCAAAACTGGAAGGGATGGTGGCTGATATGAAATAAAATGGTTTTCTATTTAAATGTTACTGTGTAAACATTATTATACAGTGAACATTTTCACATAAAATGCTTGATTCTCAGGAATGAATTAATGACATTAAGCAGGCAATTTTTTTTTCTTATTTTTTGCCAAAGCAAATTTAAGTTGCATTTTGGTGATTTGCAAGCAAAAGAATCCTGCCTATATTTTGAGAGCATTTTCCATTCATGCAGCAAAAGTTTTATGTTGCTTAAGAAAATCTTTTTCTTTCCATGGTCATATAAAATATTCTATTTTATTCAAAAATGTGTCATTTTTTACTATCATTGCTACTACTCTCTCTTTTCCAGATTCATCATGATATTTAATGAGTTTTTACCTTCTTAAAATTTAACCAGACAAAATATTGGTGAAGAGGGTTCATGCACTTGATTCATCAAGGAGAATTAGAAATACGGAAATAGTATTAAATGTTGCTATGGATAAAGAAGCATAGCATAAAAGCACTCCAGTTTCTATCTGCGTGAATAATGGTCCCTCCTAATCTGTAGCCACATTTTATAAGCTGTGTAAATTGTAAATAAAGTACATGCTATGATATGTTTATATTTGCATTTATGGTGAAATGATTAGCACAACTAAGGCAGGTGCTAAGAACATTTAAGATCTACAATTTTTTTTAACCTTTTAGTAGTGGGAATTGAAGTCAGGGGTACTTTACCACTAAACCACATCCCCAGCCCTTTCTTATTTTTTTTTTTTATTTTTTTTTTTTGAGACATGGTACCACTAAATTGCCCAGACTGGCCTTGAACTTTTGATCCTCCTACCTCAGCCTCCTCAGTAGCTGGGATTTCAGGTATGCACAACCCTGACCAGCTTAAAAACTACATTTTCTGAAAATTTCAAGTAAATACAGTATTATTAACAATAGTCATCAAACTGCACATTAGATCCCCAGAAGTTATTCATCTCATAACTGAAAATTTGTACCCTTTGGTCAACATCTAATTTTCCCTACTCTGCAACTTCTAGAAACTCACTCTATTTCTGTTTCTATGAGCTCAGCTTTTTTAGATTCCACACATGAGATATATAGTAGTTGTATTTCTCTGTCCAGCTAATTTTACTTAGCATACTGCCCTGGAGGTTCATCTATGCTGTCACAAATCACAGTATTTTATTTCTATGCCTGAATAATATTCCACTGTACATATGTATTACATTTTCTTTATCCATCTATCAATGGACCTTAGGTTGTTTCTATGTCTTTACTATTGTAAATAATGCTGCATCTACTTAAAAGTCTCAAATAATGTCAAAATAAAAATAAAAAAAATATTTTAGCTAGCATTTTAGGTTTATACCTTTAATTCATCTGATAAATGAATAATTATATAAGGTAAACAGAAAAAATGCCTATATAATAATTTTTGTTACACAAAAGCTATTTAAATAATCTATGAAGATATTTTTCTCACCTGAATCACATGGAATACTAATATATCCATTAGTATATAACTTATTTTTCATCCACCAAAAATAAATATTTAGCACTAATTGATTGAACTAGGAGCTTTCTGATAGAACACTAAGTCCTTCTCCATGTGGTAAAAACACATTTAAAAAATGTATAAATTTATTTTCCTCTTGGACTGTTTGCTCAACAAACCAATTACGTGGGTATTACAAGGGACTCCTTGTCATTGTTGCCTTGGGAATACCTTCCCCTGTTGTATGTAGTCTAGCAGAAAAAACAGCAGTATGTGGATGAAGGGCTCCAACAACTTTCAGCCAGGAGGTAACATTGTCCTCCACCCCGAATAAGGGAACAATTGAGGCACAGCGTCCTTCAACAGTAGGAAGGCTATGTCTTGCTGTACCCTGGAGTTCTGTTTTCCTTTTGTATTTTTCTATTCTGAAAATTGACAAATGAGTTAGACTTCTCTGACTCCTTGAGAAGGAAAGGAGAGTCTCAAAAGCAGAAACTTTTTTGAAATTTTTCCTGGAAATTTTCATTATTTTGCTTTCAATAATGTAGTGTCTTCTTATAAGCCTACACTGTTGGGTAACCACTGTGATAGGTAAGTATAACAATGCAATGTTTATAAATACCATGTACCATTGCATGTACTTCTTAACTCAAATTAAAAATTTAGAAGACAGCTATGCACTAAAATCACTAGTTAAATCTATTTTGGTTTTTATCAGTCAGTTTACAAACATGGGCTTTTTATCCATTGCCTTTTAAAAACATGTTAGGATAACAGCTGTTCTTGCCAGAAGAGGGTTGCAAACTGCATTCAGGATTCTTCATTAATTCAAGTATGCTTATAAATATTGGACTCTGGGCTCAAGGTTTCCTGTAAACTTCTTTTTTAACCATTAGAGTCAAGAACCAAATTTTTCTAAATATGTGGAATCCAGTGTTATGAAGATAGGGAAACAGAAATAGCACAAAAGAATAAAGACTCCGTTAAGCAGATCTTATGCTAGTCCATAGACCCAGGAGAAATTTGTGTGTGTTTGTATTAGCAAAGCCATACTAGGACATTCAAAGATCTTCCACACAAGGCCACAGTATTCCAATGAGTCAACCTAGAAATGTACACAACCTTGTGAGCAGAACAATCTGACCTGTTTATCTCTGTAATTTTGAGCCTTAGTGAGGATACATGCACACATATATGTACAGAAATATTTGCTTGCATGCATATATACTTTGGATTTATATAACAGTATTTGTTGTATTGTGAATGCTAATTATATAGAGAAAATTATTGAATAACTATCATCATAATAGTTCCCATTTATTGAGGAGCTATTATATTAGGTATTTTTAAATTTAATCCTCACAGTACAATTAAGAGATAAATTTTATTCTTCTTTATAAAGAAATACACCAAAATGCCAGGTGAGGTGGCACATGCCTGTAATCCCAGCAGCTCAGGAGGCTGAGGCAGGAGGATTTCCAAGTTCAAAGCCAGCCTCGGCAGCAGGGAGGCACCGAGTAACTCAGTGAGACTCTGTCTCTAAATAAAATACAAAATAGGGCTGGGGATGTGGCTTGGTGGTTGAGTGCCCCTGAGTTCAATCCCTGGTACCAGTCCCCCAAAAAAGGAAATTTACCAAAATATCACCACTATCTTCATACTAATAATGACATTTGCACTGATAGATGACTCCAGACTGTTTGAAAATACTTTTCTAAAAACTTTGTAATTAGCTTGTTTAAAACTCACAATAACTGTATGATTTAGAAAGGGCTGTCATTTTATAGATGAGAAACAGTAGAACAGAGGGTTTAAGTAACTTGCTCAAGATCACAGAGCTGGTACGCGGAAGGTTCAGGTAGAGAGAGGATCTAGAAGGGTCCCAGGTCCCAGTCAAGGTTGGAGGAACCAGAACCTCACACAATCCTTGAGGCTCTTAACTGCCTCTAGTACCATTAGATTAATGAATAACCCATCATCCACTAGTGTGTGTCACCGACCCATCAGTGACGGTTTGTGGACAATTGTGGTCATTGTTTGTACATGTAAAAATAATGAAAAGTAAAGGTTAATAATTAAACATTGATGGTAATTGAATATGTTTATTATTTTAGTCAACTTCACGCTGGGCGAATCACTGCTCTTGTAGTTCCTGCCATTTTAAAAATATTTTGTGTATATTTCTGTTTCTCCTTTAGACTCAAGACCTCAAAGGCCAAATCCATAGTTTATTGCCTTTGCCTCAAACCCAGGACCTTGCATGCTGCTCAGCATACATTATTTTGTTAATACACATGCAATAAACTAACTGAACTGCACATATAAACCCCTTTAATCCTGTACAAAAAGAAAAAAAGAAAAAGTTGTAATGCAGTTTTTTTTTTTTTAATCCTCATCCAACAGTCATGAAAACTGATGACCATAGAAGTACTTTGCTCAAGGTTTCAGCTACTTGAAACGAGTTCAGACCCCGAAACTTGATTCCTGAAATCTTGAGTCTGAGCCTAAACTCACTACTAGCCCGGTGAACACTAACGAGGCTATGAAAACTTTTGCATGAAATATATGTAAGCTGGGCATTGTGGCGCAACCTGTCATCCCAGCAGCTCAGGAGGCTGAGGTAGGAGGATTGCAAGTTCAAAGTCAGTCTGGGGAACCTTAGTGAGACCCTAAGCAACCTGGTAAGATCCTGTCTCAAATCTAACAACAACAACAACAACAACAACAACAAAAAACCCAGCTGGGGAAGTGCTCAGTGTTTAAGCACCTCTGGGTTTAATCCCTGGTGCCAAAAGTAAGTAAAATAAAATGTTGTATGCAAAATACAAGGTAAACAAAAATGTTTAATGATTTTACCTGGTTTTGTGTTTGTGTTTTGCCTCCAGCTATTACATGGATTCAAAAGAAATTTGCAAGGGACAAATAAAATAAAAATGAAAGGACCCAAATTTTCACAACTAATGTTTATTTTCACAGTAAGAGGGAAAAAATGGTCAGGCCACACAAATCAAGTTTCTTTTTTCAGTGTGCTGCTAAGAAACACAACTGACAACACTATGTGACTGGAATACAGATGATTCTGTTGAGATGTAATGACTAACGCCATTCACCCTGCTTTAGACCCAAGCACCTGTGAGCTTTTGTTCACAGCAAAAAATGGCTAGATGCAAGAAAGCACAGTGAGACCCCCGTCTATTTGACTTCAAGTGTTTACATCATGCCTCTCTGTGTGACTTTCCTTTTGCTGAGAGTGAATTTTCAGCAAAAAAACAATTTCTCTCTCTTTATTGATTCCTGTCCCTTTAGATGTCTGTGCCCAATCTTGCTCTCAGCACAGTTTTCTTCCAAGAGTCTGACAGCACCACTAATGCCTCACCAAAAACCTGACTTGCCACTGACCAAATGTGCCAGGCTCTGCCTCTGAACATATATTTTTTCTCTCTGTGCATGACATTCAATTCCCTGGCTACCTAGGACTGTCCAACATGGGATAAGCTCTTCTCTTCATGGTATAATAAAAAACCTAAAATCTGGGACAGGAAATTTGCCTCCATCATCAAGGTGATTCTTGCTCCTGATGTTTCAAATATGCTTTGTTTTCTCCAGGTTGTTGGCTGAGATTTTTTCCATGACTTCCATCCTCTGAACACATCCTTTCGCTCTGACCACCTGGAAGCTACCCATTCTCCTACAATTTGGACTTTACAGCTTACTTCACACCAATTTGAATGTCCCTGTTTTGAATGTCCAGATGGTACTGGCCAACTGCCTCCTCTGAGACATGCCTTTGCATGTGCTAGATCCAAGTTGCTTTCCTGTGTCTGATTGATTCTTTTGCTCACATTCTCAGATGCTGTTCATTTTCAGACATTTTTACTAATATTCAGGCTGGACACAAGATTTCCTTTTCATCTCCAGCTATCCTTGGTTTTGCTTTCTGTAATTTAGTAAAAAGATATTCCCAGTATTGAGCCTGAAAATTGGAGTACTTGCTCAGTTCTATTTTTTCATGTTTTGCTTTTTTAAAAAAAATGTAGAACCGATTATCAGTTTCTAAAATGAATCAATTCATTACTTCATTATGTGTATTATATGGATTGTTCTGTATCATATGCTTTAAAATATAACCCTATTATGTATGTGTATGTGTGTGTTAATAAATGTGTATAAAATTTATAAATATATATGCATATATACATATATGCTATTGTTATTATACTAACAAAAAATCCTCTTAGAAAACAGTTAATTGCATATTCTTAAAATTACATCATTCATTAGAATTACACAAAATTATCATTACACAAAATTTTTTTCAAATATGTATGTATGCTCTTTATTTTTATTAATACCCAGTAACTATACCCACTTCTTAACTTATAGCCTGCTTTGTCATTAACAAACATGCTTATAACTAGACTCCCATATACTCAAACAAGGAGAATTGTTAAATAGTATTAAGCCTACATTGCAGATAAACTCCATATAGAAAGAAACTGAAATTTCTTAAAGAAATTACCATAAATTAGAGACTATGTGTTAGAAACCACATAAGGACAGCATCCTCATGATTTAAAGAACACTATTAACCAGGCACAGTGGCATATGTTTGCAATTCCAGATATTGCAGAACTGAGGCAGGAGGACAGCAACTTCAAGGTCAGCCTAGGAAAGATGGAGACTTCGTCTCCAACAAAACAAATCAGGAGAGCTCGAAGCAAACTTAGATAGTATATCAGGGTTCAGGATGAGACACAAAAATCCACCGTAAATATTTTGGATTTAATATGGAGAATTAAATGCAGACATCATTGGAAGGGCTGGAAGAGTGGGCTCCAAAAGAATTTCCAGGGATGACAGCCAGAACACTAGAGAACTAACTCTGAGGATGCTTCTGAGTATTGTAGAGTGAAAAACACAATGTCATGCTATGATCCAGGGATTAGAACTGCCAGATTGTCACTGCACCACTGACGTGGTCCCTGAGCCATCACAAAACACGTGGGTAAGGACTGGAAGTGGAGGGTTGCCACTGCTATTGCAGGACTGCCTCCTGACACCCAGGTAGCTGGAGAGTGGACAATGGAAAGCAGTTGCTGGAATCCTCCTCTCTTCCTGATGGTGCAAGCCTGTGGACACATTCAAAATAAGGAACATAGTCTGCTGCCTGCCAAGTGATTATAATTGGTGGAAGTCAGTTTATGAGTAAAACCCTACCTGAACAAACTAAGAAATGTGGATTTTTAGCTTTCCAGATTCTGCAATTACAAAGAGGCACATAGAAGGAGGATAGGATGAAAGCTAAACTAAATCCCCAGTATCACCACAGAGCCATCTCTAGATAAACTACCCTAATTGATAAGTGATGAATATGAAAGTCATACAGGTTAAGAGAGAATATGACAGAATTGGGGCATAAATTATCCTTCATGGACTAAAACCTGTGTTCTTTTTACTATATTTCACTACCACTTGCAGAGCAGTCCCTCTCAAATATGGTAAATTTTTAATGTCATGCAAAATTAAAATGAATATATTCTAAAATGTGATCATTAGGCAAGCAAATACCAAACTGCACTTGACTTACATTTAAAAATCAGGTGGTAATCATTAAAGGGTATGCTATGTTCAATTTTTGAGAGAAGAACTTTGAGGATTTTAAGAAAGATCTGTTTCAGATGGTATTCACAGTGACTTGAATTACCTTACACTTTTTTTCCACTAAAAGAGCTATTGCATATCAATGCAAAGCTTCTTATGTTTAGTAAATGCATGCTCAAGATCTTCGGAGTACTGCCTTTCTATATTTCCAAAACACAAGATCTAATTTTAAATATTATGGTTTGAACAGTGTTTTTCCCAAGTATATAAAATTCTAGTTTGATGTTACAATAAAAATAAGTTCGTCTATAAGATAAAAGCAAAATAGATATGGGAAGTATAAGTGACATATTTAGATATTATCCAAGCATAGCTGAATCAAAACACCTAAAGTTTAGTTCTGGCCCTATTGTGAGCCTAACTAAAACAAGACACTTTCTCAGGGTTTGAATTTCATCATATTTAACCTCAGGATGATAACACTACCCACTAGCCACTTAATAGAGGTGTTGGGGAGAATAAAGTTTGGTGATAAATAATTTTAAGCAATGTCAACAGCTACATATAGACAGAAGATGGCACTATTACAGTGTTCATTATTTTACATTCTACTGCTAGTAGTAATAACTCTTTTACTTCAAGGTAAAAAAAAATGCACAAGGTCCTCTCTTCCTTAGGCCTATTTATTTGGGTATGGAGCTCATTTTAATAAATAACTGACAATAGAAAAGTAGTATGTTGGAAAACAAGTTAATGACATAAAAAATGCTTAGTGCAGCTTCACAAAGGGTGAGAAATTTAGTGGTATGGTGGCACAAGCTGTAAACCCAGCAATTCAGAAGCCTGAGGCAGGAGGATCTTAAATTCAAAGCCATCCTGGGCAACTTAGCAAAATTCTGTCTCAAAACAAAAACAAAAATAGAATAAAAAGGGGATGAGGATATAGTTCAGTGGTAGAGTAACCCTGGGTTAAACATCCAGTACCAGGTATCTTAAGCTAATGAGAAGTTGACATTCTTTCTTACTCTCCTTCTGTTGCCTAAAGGGGTATTTAATTTCACTAACATGTTATTTTTTTAATTTGATGTGGATTCTAACAAGAGCAGACTTTAGTGTCAGCTGATCTTAAGATACTCTTTTGCCCCAAGTTAATATTCTTCCACATTTCGTTATGACATTTTGTCTTTTGTTCTTTTATCCTGGCCTGTGACAGGACTCCACTTCTGTCACCAACCTCATTCTTGATTCTGAATTTTCTTCTTCTCCTTCTGTCAATTAATCATTCTAAGACAGACCTGCAGACTCAGACACTGCTGATACTTAACACATCATTGTAATCCTCCCCTTCCACCTTTGCCCTCATCTTGTGTGTTTTGGCCCTTTTGAGGTCTTTATGTTCCTAATTTGTTGCTTATTTTGATATTTATAAGTATATAATTTCATCGTCTATGGAGGGCCACTTTTTTGAGACTCATGCCTGTAGTTGCATATAACCGTAGTCATTATTTTTAGTATTCTCTAATAATCGGTTGCATAAATGTATATGTTTATTCATTTTCTTTTCAATTCAAAGTATTTTTATTTTGGGGGATTTTTTACTATTAGAAAAAAATACCATATTGAACATTTTGGTAAACATTTCCTATTGCATATACTTAGTCAAGATTTTTTCCTCTAGTGAGTATTCTTAGGAGTAGAATTACCAGGTCATAGAGTAAATTTATGAAATAAGGTCAAACTGCTTACCAGACAGAACAAAAGAACAGAAGCAAAATACAACCTTCCTTATCTATCCTTCTTTCCCCATAGCTGCAGGATCTGTCTTCCCCTCTTCGCACATAGTGAGACCTAAAGAAAGTTGTCCACTCTCACCACGTATTCTTACACAGCTTCTATGCAGCACCCAGCCAACTGCCTTCTGACTGCTGTCCCCACCACTCCAGGAACCTAGTAGCCAGGGTCACCAGTAATATACCTGGAGTCATTTCTTGAATCATTGGTGCTGAATTCTATTATCTATCTTAATTCCACACCTTTCTGACTTGTCTTTTTCCCTTTAAGCTCTGCAGTTTCCTTTTTTAATTCTGCTTACTCAGTCTATCACTTAAAATGACTGTTCCTCAGGGGGAGCAGACCTCAATCATCATATCTTCACTTTCCATGTGCAGGTTGATGTCTACCAAATTTGATCTCCAGCACACCTTTCTTTGCTCAATTTAAGGCATGTAAGTCCAACAAACTATCTGACACCTCAGTTGAACTCCATTTGCAAATATGTGAGCTCTACTGATCAGCTTCTACCCCTGCACTCCCACCCAACATTTCTCCTCCGGTCATATCCCATATCTCAGTTACAAAGCTGGAGGAAGTGCTGTCCACACAACTGAACCTGCCAGAATACTGGTGCCTTCCTTGACTCTTTCTTTTTCACCCAACACATTCAATAAATCACCAGATCTTATAGACTGAAACTCCCAGACATCCTATCCCTGCATATGCATTTTCAGTCTAGAAAAAGACATTCAGGATCAGAAAATCAACTTCAGGAAATCATTTGAAAGGGATGCAGCACAGTCTGGATATCAGGAATGTTGGACAAGGTATAAACAGAAGACAAAATTGAGATTATGGCAAGCAAATTTTAAACAGCCCAGGTGTTTCCAATACAGAATCAGTATAGGAATCAGCGGCTCAGTCATAGGGAAACTAAAGTTCAGGATTAGAAAATCCAGACACTGGGGTGACCAAGTTAATAGAAACAAACTCACTTACTGGTAATGAAAAATAAAGAAGGAAAGTCAATTAAGCAGGAGGCAGCCATTGGAAGAAATTAGTTCCTGTCATATAAATGAGACTTGAATATTAAATCACTTTGATTTTTTTGTATCTTCACTCTATTCCCTGAAGATACAAGTGACAGCAGAATCTGTAATGAGACAGTTTTGATAAAAGAACATATAAAATTCATTGATTTAACTGGTTCATACGAAAATAGCAGTTTATTATTACCTTAATTAGAAATTAAAATTAACCGATAAATACGTGCCAGGCACTGTTTGGCATCATCCTAAGTCATTACCATTATGATGTCAATTGACCTTTATAAAAACAGTATCGTGTAAGTACCATTATTATTCCTATTTCACTGATGAAAAAATGGAGGCTTGAAAAGGTAATTTTCTGAAGTCAAACATCAGGTGGGCAGAGGAGGAAGGATTCAACTCCAGCAGTCTGGTTCTTGAGCCCCAGTTCTTACTTGCTATGAAGAAGTGTATCTTGTTCTACACCTAGCAACATTATTCCTTCATTTTGCAGGTGAAAAAGTCCAGGAGAGATGAAGAAATCTGTGTCTTAGAGTTCAGACAGTTTATAACTCAGAATTTCTAGTCTGGTGCTCATATTGTTACAGCCCTCTTCTGTTCATAAGATCCATTAATGAATTAATGTTTTATTTTGTCCGAGGAGAAACCCAAAAGCCTCAATAGCATTTGAATGCCATCTTTCAGAGACTCTGCAGCAGAGGACAAAGTAGCTCCTGTCCAGCTCCATGTTGCCATGAGTCACAGTGTGCTTGGCCTTTGTCTTTATGAAGACATAGTACTTCATTAGGATCATCTGAAGTACACCAAGTCTCGGGCAGAAATAAGATTAGACCCTCAGCCATAAGTCGCACTTAAAAGAAAATCTAATCACAATCTTATATTGTCTGACAAATATCTCCATTAACAAATCTTAATCATGTGGGCGGAAGAAAGGAGGGTGACTGAAATAAAGCTGCGCAGATATATAGCAGCTATTAAAGGTTTCGGTGCTACAGATATGAAGGCTTGGACTTGAGCCATTCTGTTATAGTAAAATACGAGCTAAATTTATCATGATGACCCATCCAGCACTGCAATATTGTAAAGTCCTTGAGGGTTTGGCTCCACGTTTTAATCCAAAAATTCTGTACTGCCAGACATCTCTGTCCTATTCAGAGGCACATTCCTCAGCCTCAAGAGGATTCTCCAGGTTCAATGTGCTGAATATCCCAAATGGCTCTCTCTCCGGCATCCCTATTTTTCATCTGACCTTTGCTCCTGCCTGCCTCTGGCAAATTAGTGCCTTACTTTGATTTTTCAGTTTGGGTCATCTACAACTCAGATGTTCATTACCCTGATGATGCAATCCAGTGGCTCCCTCACTCAAGCCTTGGACTGACGGCAAACCAGAAGGCAATCATACAGTATTGCAGAAAGGATTCAGAATTCTGTAGCCTGGAAATTGCTTGAAAGATGTTTGTGGTCTTGTAAGAATTCACTCACACCATTTACAAAAAAACAACTTGTCTCTCAAAGACTCAAATAAAACAACCTTGGCTCTTGTCCTACTCACAGACCTATAATAATACTCCATTTGTGTACAATGAATCAAAAAATAAATAAATAAATAAATAATGCTAGCAGAAAAGGGCAGTATTTATCTTATATATTATATTATATTACATTGATGTATAATAAATGTGTGCATATATAATGTCAATAAATAGATAAGTAATCTAAAATTTAAATGAGTAAATAAAGGCTACCTAGGAATGTGATCTATTTTGTACTGTGCATGCATCTGGGAACCAAAAAAGACAAATATTTGAGGCCTCTTGAAATATATATAAACTCTCTCGTTAATTCTATTTTTTCTATAAAAAGATAATGTCATATCTAATATCCAACAATGTTATGAGCATTCAATGATTTGATTAAGATAGAAACCAAGTGAATGAAATTTGAAAATGTATCATATAATTTGAAACTGTTTTTGCCAGGGGCACTCGACCACTGAGCTACAATCCCAGTCCTTTTCATTTTATTTTGAAATAAGATCTTACTACATTGCCAGGCTGGCCTCAAATTTGTGATCCTTTTGCCTCAGCCTCCCTAAGTTGCTAGGATTATAGCAGTGTGCCACTGTGCCCAATGTGAAGTTATTTTGAATGTTTTTGGCAATAATTGCAAACAGTAATTTAAAAAGCATAGCCAAATAATGTTAGAAAATTAAGAAAATGTGTAAACATTAAATTCTTCAATGCAATTAAAAGTTACAATAAACTTGCAAAGTGCCCTGTTTCTTATTCCACAGTAATGAGGAAAGTAAAATTCAATTCATTAGAATTTTTTTAAAAAGACACACGTATTTTCGTTATTAACATCCTTATTCAAATTGAGTTTTAAAAGACCATATCATTCAAGAAATGTTATCTTGTGTGGATGTTTAAATATTACTAATTAAAATTTGGGATGTTAAGTCATTCCAGTTCTTATAATCATTACTTTTATCTATAACCTATTACATGCAAATTTATAGAAGCTGACAATTTGGGATAACCTGTGAGACTTCCATATATTTGAAAAATGGAGATGATTAATGGAGATGATGATTATATTTTGGATTAATTTCTCATTTAAAAGGTATTTACTTTAAAGAAGGATTTTTTTCACAATTTGGGGTCCATCACAATTAAACATGCATTTGCACTTATTGCCAGAGAAACAGGAACAAGAAATAAAATTTCCTATAATAGAATATCATTTCAATAAGGATATTTTTACTTTAATGAATGCATAATTAACTTGGTTTTAGTGAGAGAATAAATGCACATAAACTTAAAATTCTCCCAATACAAACTCAGAAATATTCAATCAAATAAAGTAAAATTATTTAAATTTGTAACTGTAGGAAAGGTAGATCACCAGGTAACAGAGAAAGGGCTTAAGCATCCTACTCAGGTTCATCATCGCCGTCTGTCTTGTGGGGAGGGGAAAGAGGAAAATGGACCCCATACATCAGGAGCGTGGCTCCCAATAACCATGGAGCTGGGAGATTCTAAGCTGAGTGTTCAGTGAAAACAGATTCTAACAACCTTCCCACTGTCAGGGATGTGAAAAAGCAAGAAAGAAGGAAGGAAATGACTGCCTGCCCTTTGCACACGTGATCTCCAGAAAGGCCAAATCCCCAGACCGCCCATCTGTAGCGTGTGATCTGAGATCCTCCTCCTCCTAACACACAGGAAGGGAGCCCACATACTGATATAGAGCCCATGGTGTTCTTGGGCACTCGCCAAAAGCACATGAAAAACATCATCGTAAGGAAACTCCCGTGACTTAGGTCACAAAATGTTCTCATAGAATAAATAAAATATAGATTTATATAAGTCTTTTGAAGAAAGGATCCCACTACCTCATCTCAAGAAAAAAAAAAAAAAGCAATGAGTTAGCAGAAGCAATATAGAGCAGACTAAATTCCCAACCTGAGATAATAGATTGAGAAATATGACTTCCTTATACCTGGAAAAATATATGTACGATAAGTAACAAAAATAACTATACATATAAATAGGTATAGATGTATAGCTATCTATATGATATAAAACTGTATATAACTGTCATCATATAAAATAAATGACTATATAAGATATAGCTATCTATCTTGAAAGAAATATAAATTGCAGTATAAAATATGGCATATTATGTAAAAAGGAATTGGTATATTTTAAAAGACCAATAGACTGTTGGAAAGAAAAATGTCACCACTGACATGAAAACTCAACCAATAAATTAAAGACCATATTAGACACAGCTGAAAAGAAAAAAATATGTTAGCAAGGTTAATAGTTATCAAGGATAGAAAAAAACACTCCAAAATTCATCTAAAAATAATACCAAGAAATAGAACAAAGAGAGTGGAAATGAGAGAGCATTCAAAGTGATTACCGTCTCAGGTTTTTCCCAAACTCATGAGATTTATGAAACTTTGGATTAGAGAAACTCAGAAAGTCTTGCGCATAATTAATAAAATTTAAAATAGACAATGAATCCCACTATAATGTATAATTACAACATAATGATGAAAAAAGAAAAAGAAATAAATGAAGTAAAAATAAACCCACAACTGAGGCATATCACAATATACTGAAACTGAGGAGAATGTATTAAGAAACCAGAAAGGTTAAGAAAAGAGACGAAGAAGAAGAAAAGAAAAATGAAAAGAAACCAGAAAGGAAATAGTACCTAGAGAAGAACCAATTACAGTGAGGAGCACAATTCTCCAAACACACACACAAAAATGAGTGGCCTAATGAAAAAGACATGATACCTTCAAAATGAAATATTGTTCAAGAACAAAAGAGAACACTGTGACATTTCAGATGAAATGTCACCTGATTTCTCACTGATTGACAGAACCACAGAAAAGTAAGAAAAATGCTGAAGGAAGAAAAGTGAAATCAAGAAAGACGCCTTGTGTTGAAGAACTTTATAAGCAAATTGCTACATAAACACTAACTGGATGGAAATTGTAATATGAATGAAATAATAAATTTATGGGTATACTGGGTTGGGGATATAGCTCAGTTGGTAGAGTGCTTGCCTCACATGCTCAAGGCCCTGGCTTTAATCCCCAGAACCACACACACTCACAAAATGTATGGGTATAAAATAAGACACAGGAAGATACTCACTTTTTTTTTATTCAACAGTGTGAGGGATGTTGATTTCTAAACTACAATATATTATTTCCCAATTGAAACTTTTTATTTATTTATTTTTATTTTTTGGAACCGGGGATTGAACTCAGAGGCACTGGGTCACTGAGCCACATCCCCAGCCCTATTTTGTATTTTATTTAGAGACAGGGTCTCACTGAGTTGCTTAGCGAGTCGCCTGTGCTGAGGCTGGTTTTGAACCGGTGATCCTCCTGCCTCAGCCTCCTGAGCTGCTGAGATTACAGGTGTGTGCCACCACGCTTGGCAATTGACACTTTTAATGTAGGCTATGTTCCACAAATTCATTTTACTTGTCCTTTTCACCTGTTTTGTGACCTATGAATATATGATACAAATATTAATTTGGAATTTCACAAAAGCACAAAAATATTGTATCATTAAATGTATCTATCAACCTAAGTTTGAGATTTTTCTGTTATGGAGATTTTCTTTGTAAACATCCAGTACCCTATGAAGCACAAAATTAATAGAATTCAAAACAGTTTTCATTTTACCCTTGAACCAGAGACAAGATGACTCAAATAATCAAATTAAATATCCATTATTTCTGATGTCCATATGGCTTTGCATTAAATTACAGATACAAACAAAACTTTTATAAAATTATAATGCAAAAAAGAAATAAGAACCAATGTTTTCTTCATAAAATCACAGTGCTGGAGGGTGCATTTGGAGGTCATCCAAGGTACCCAGTGGTCTTCAGACACTAATAACCTACAGTAATTCTAAAGGCTAAGTCCAAGAAAATGTTATTATATTCTGTTCAGGGGTGCTTGAAATTTTGTGTTTCATTACAGGTGTGTAGGTCCTTTAGTGACTAAGATAATTTGCACCAAAAGTTGAAAACTTGTTACAGTATTATTAGGGAGATAAATTCCAAATAATTAATTAGTAAATGTTTAGTTATCTAAGATAACCATCTGTAGTTATTGAGACCTAGAAGGTGATTTAGAGGGAATAACAAGATGTTTCAATTTAATCCTCCTTCTGTCACTTAACTCTTAGGATTATAATTGTACAGTTTTCAAAGAGATAACAGGAACCATATAGAAGTATTGTAAGAATAAGAATTGCAGATACACAATTCCAAGTATTTGGTCCTCAGTAAATGAAGATGTTGCTGTGGCTAGTGGGAAAAGACTCTGTTCTTTGAGAGTAGTCTTCTCTCTCCTATTATGAGAGTCAGGTATATGGCACATGAGGTAAAGAAAAATAAATCTGTTAAAGTTTTTATTTGCTTACTATTCTGAGCATTTTATAAGTAGGAAAAAGTCTAACACCTTTTTCTTTTTGTTCCTCTCTAGGCTCAAGAATGCCTGAAGATTTGATATTTAATTTTCAGCAGTTAATTATTTGAGAAATAAAAAGAAATTTGACTATATCAATACAAGATAAATTAGAATCCTATTTACCACATTGAGCACTTGTAACTCATTGTCAAGGCTGTTTAATGAATAATTGGGAACTAGTGAAATGGAGTTGCCCTGGAGGAGATGGAGCTAATCATATAAACCCAATTAGATGTGACTAATCAGTTACATACATATGACTTGATGTAAGAACTGAAAGAACATCAAAGCTGATGCTTTCTCTGAGCTGAAGTATCCACTCAATGTTTTTTCTTGTGTCTACACACATTCAGTGTGCAGAATACCTGGGACATCCAAAGCTGGGCCTGGAAATCAGGAGATATCTGCTGGGTTGTTGCTACACATACATTGATGCTTGTCCATAAATTTCTTGAAGATAAATATACTTGTTGTTGATGCAGACTACTGTGATTTTTTTTTCTTTTTGGTACTGGGGATTGAACCCAGGGGTGCTTAACTACCAAGGCACATCCCCAGCCCTTTTTAAATATATTTTTTAAAGACAGGGTCTCACTGATTTGCTTAGGGCCTCCCTAAATTGCTGAGGCTGGCTTTGAATCTCCATCTTCCTGCCTCAGGTTCCAGAGTGGCTGGGATTACAGGTATGTGCCACCACACCTGGCCCCGATTGTGAATCTTTAATTTGATTATCAGTGTAAAGTTAAGCATTACAGATTGTTACATGTATATTATTTATTACAACACTTCAATGCAGTTGAAAATGATCACTGTTTCTATTCTAGAGATGAGAAAACATCTCCAAAATTTATGTAAAATGGTTCAAAGTAACACAGCTTAAGATTGAAATAAACATTCTCTTTTCTTACATATTTTGAAACTAGTTCCTTTCTAATAAGTATAAATTTCTAACATCTTATTGACAGAAAATATTTCCTTAATATTTTTGTTGATATATATATGTATACATATGTATATGCATCCTGTAGCAGAAGCTCTATGACTTAAAATGTTATTAGAACATCTAAATTATTTCATAATAAATTTATTTCAATAGAAATATTTTGAGCTGATTATTAAAGATATTTTGACTTCTTTTAAAAAATATAAAACTTACAGAAATATTTATAAAAACACTGTAATATCTTATAATCTGATCCAACAATAATTACTACTAAATTTCTAGGATATTCCCTCCAGAATTTTTCTTTCAGTGTCTATACATTTTTCTTTACACAACAAATTCCATAACAACATTCCAGTGTGGTTTATTTCTTCACTTAACTATTTGGGGGACACATGTTGATATTATTTCTCCCTTCTTTGCCCACTAGAGTACCTTTGTTGGATCATCTTCTATTCCTCCTCTAATTGATATGAACAATTTTATTTTTGAAAGCTTTGTTCCTGGTCTGTTATTACACAGAATCAAGCTAATAGGAAGGAAATAAAGAGAATTTGAGAATCTAGGACATGGGAGTTATGTAAGAAAAAGTAGAAATTTATTTCTAAGAGGGAGAAAAAGAACCTATGAGGACTTCATGAGACAGTATCTGTAGAGAGGCTGAGAGTCTGGACTTCAGAAAACAGTGAAAGATACTGAGAAATAAAACTGGAGAAAGAGCATTTTTAAGCCTCTTTCAGTGAATTACATTCTGGATTTTGTGTGTGTGTTTCTTAAAAGACATAAGAAAATATTTTAATTGCCTCAATTTGCTTTTGATGACTGGAGCTATTTATTTCTCTAAAAGCAATTTTGGGTATTGAAACATAAAGCAATACAATTTGTTTCAGACATTTTTCCTTATATAAACATGCTGTTAGCTTTCTGCTGCTATAATAAAAAATACCTGTACTAAATCAACTTGGTTTATTTTGGCTATGATTTCAGAGACTTCAATCCATAGTTGCTTTGCCCTGTTGTTTTGGGCCTGTGGCAAGATTGTACATCATGGCAGGAAATGTGTGGTGGAAGAGGCCTATTCACCCCATGGAAGTCAAGGAGCAAAGGGACAGGATCTCCTTCATGGAAATGCCCCCAATGATCTAAATTTCACCAACTGGTTCCCCTTTTAAAGGTTCCAACACTTCCCAATAGCACCAAAGGCTGAAGAACAAGCCATTAATGTATGGACCTTTGAAGGACAACAAACCATACCATATGCAAATGTAATTGACATCATTAACATTATTTCTATTTTGTCACTATGACACATAATGTTATGGCTGCCTTTGCTTGATAATCTTTGCACTCATTTTAAACTATTTGTCCTGGAGGCCAATGGGCATTAACATTCATATTTAAGCCTTATTAGATTATTGTAAGATTATGTTATAACACTTCTCTAGATTTTTTGTGTACCCTGTTCCAATCCTAAAAACACTGCAGAGCATGGGCTCAGTGAAAGTTTCCATAACAGTGAGGACTCAATTCTCTATCTCCTAACTGGGTTTCTTCTTTGAACTTTAGAGGGGTTTCTCTAACTGCCTGCTGGACATCACCTGAATGTTCTACTGATATTTCAAAATAATCTGTTTCAATTTGTAAGGATTCATCCTACCTTTTTTGCATTATTTTAAATAATGCCATACCATTGATTAAGATGCATAAACTAAAATCCTGGAAATTATCCTTCACTTTATTCCCTTTTCTTCTCACCCATTTCTCATCACACACTAAATTGATTTCCATTCTAAGTTCACCCCTATGTCTTCCTCCTCACTGTGAATACATTGTTTGAGATTCCCATTATTTCATGCTAGATCTCTACCAACAGCCTTGCCCCTCTTTATTCCATTGTCAGTATGGCCAAGTCTGAGCATGTCAGTATTCCTATTTAATGGTCCATCTGTGACTTTCCCTTCTCTATAGTGGCATTTCTCAATATCTGTACAGAGAGCAAATTAAAGCATGTCAGAGCCACCAAGTGGTCACCTCTGGTTGTCAGTAGGACTAACTACATGAGCAAGTATGTGGTGCATATATTATCCTTTCATGGGCACTATGTGCAAAGCTTTAAGGAAACTGACTAGAAGATTACTACAAGGTAACTCATTAGAGCATTTAAACCCTTTTCCAATATGGATGCTGCCCTTACCCCCTCATCCCACATTACTTTCCACTATTTCATTTTCTATAAGTGGGTCCCAAATGCACTGTGCTTGCCCCTGTTATTCCCCCCGTCTCCCCCTCTTCTTCCCTCACACCATTCTTTGCCATGCTTTGAGAATTGAAACTCCTTCAACTCTTAAGCTATGAATTAATATTGCTTAAGCTCTGTCTGTAGGACTAGGGTTGTGGCTCAGGGGAAGAGCACTCGCCTAGCATGTGTAAGGCCCTGGTTCGATCCTCAGCACCATATAAAAAATAAAATAAAGGTATTGTGTCCACATACAACTAAAAAACAACAACAACAATGATCTTTTCTGTAAATGATGTTCATCAGAAACCTGAGACTTTTTTTAAGCAAGTTATTTGCTCAGTTACTGAAGACAGCAGATAAGCTGTTGGAACTGCTTGAATTTCAGAATAGCCCTAGATCTAAGATCATGCTTACATGAACTTGATTCTCAGGTCCCACCCAAGAGCAATTAAATGATAACCTGGAGTTGGAGCCTAGAAATCCGTCATTTAAATTACCCGCTATGTGTTTGTTACACATCAAATTGTGCAAATCATTGCTGTAGATACAATTTCACCGATTGATATACTTTACAAAACATGATTAGATGTATAGATACAGGTATAGATATGTCATCAACAGCAAGAACATATTAAAAATGAGACAAAGTTAAGTCTTTATAAATAAATACACCAGTTTTGAACAATTAACCATGAAATGTCTCCCACAGAAAGGGCATACTATAAACTTACATTTGAAAAGTAGATAAACCAATGGCAGGGACTGCAACTGACTCAAAAAATTAACGAAATATATTTTTTGTAACAATCTGTAACCAAAGCCATTTCAGTTTGAGTGATTACCTATTAGAGCAAAAAGTGCCTTAGAAGAATGGGCTTGTTAGCGTATATGTTTGTCATGCTATCTGGATTTTGAAAAGCCAGTGTATCTCCAAAGCTTTTGGGTCTTTGAAGTTATATCATCAACAACCAAAAATTTCCTTTGATGGTACACAGTATGTTGATATTTGAAAGCACACCTGTAGCACATACAGCTGGTGTGGTGATGAAATATATGATAAATGATCTTTAATAGCTTTATTTCTTATTGTTTGATTAATAGGTCATTATTTATGGGTGGAACCTATTTTCAAACTTGATCATCTTCCCATTGCATCTCTCTCTTATGTTTTCTGACTTATGACTTTTAATTGTAAACATAAGTGACAATTATATTTACATTAATGCTTCACTTTACAAAACAAAAATTTGTTATAAAGCTCTCATGCTATATCTATTAAAAGGATATTTAATTAAAAGAGACCAATGTTCTAAATCAACCAATTTACCAAGGTTATGAATACTGAAATTAGCAATTCAAAATTCCAATTATGTATATGATTGTGAAAATTACTCAGATTAAACAAAAAAAAAATGTAGGTAGTCAACAATTTTGTGGTTTGTTCTCTTGAAACCTTACATTCCTCTAGAAAATGTAAAGAGTACTATCTTCATTATAATCTTTGAATTTATGAGATAAATTGTGTAAAACCATTCAGTGCAAAATTTGACCCATAATGTTGCCCAAAGAGAAGATGGGTAAGAGCATCTCTTAGTCATTAGTTGTATCTCAAAGCCAAAGTGAAGCATGACATCTTTAAAAACCAAGTTAATATATTATCTCCAAACACAGGAACAGGAGAATAAAAGGGTAGGTGGCAGTAGATTGCATTCACTATTGCCATCAAATCCCTCAGGATGGACGCAATTGTGTCTCTTCTGGATCTTCCAAGCCTAGGGATACATCAAGTTCATGCAAGCATTATCTTATGTCTAGGGCTAGTCTGAAATTCAAGCAGTTCCAACAGCTCGTCTGCTACCTCAGTAACTGAGCAAAACATTAACACATACATTCCCTGTTTTCAGTGTTACATACAGGGGTTGTAAAACAGAAGTCAGAAAATGGAAGAAACTGCATATAATGAAGTTAATGAAAAGAATAAAATTTCTCTTCATTTTTACAATTAATGGAGAATTTATAGAGAATTTAATCCTTTAATTATTTCATAATTACCTTAGAAGAACACTCGGAGTGTTTGATGAAATTTCTAGGTACTAATATCTAAAATATAAAACTGCATTTTGTCTTCTGTTTCCTCATCCAGTTTCTGGTAGAGGAGTAAATCATAAGTGAAATTAAGTTGGAGAGAAATAGGAATTTCTAATTTACAAACTGGATTTGCTAATTCCCAAAATCTGAATTGGCCTTCACCTCAAAGAATAACTGATTGCATTAGGAATGAATACAAATGAAACCGCAAAGCAGGGTTTCATTTCAGAAAGTATTTCTTCAGAAGCCTAGCTTTATATTTTGCAATAAGATTTCTACCTCTTCTATATCTGAAAAGAATAATTGTGATTTGTCTCATAGATAACAATGTGTGAAGAGTTTCACACATATATCCTCCCCACTAGAATACACGCTAGAACTGGTCTTTAAATAGTACCTTGCTCACACACATAACTACTTAATAAAAAGTTGCTGAAATAAAATCTTTGTCATTGTCCTTTAAATTTTTAATGTATTTGTTTGTTTATTCATTTATTTAGTACTGGGAATTGAACCCAAAGTGCTTAACCACTGAGCTATATGCCCAGCCTTATTGATGATTGACTGATTGATTGATTCATTCATTCATTTATAGACAGGGTCTTGCTAAATTGCTGAGACTGACCTTGAACTTGTGATCTTCCTGCCTCAGCCTCCTGAGTGGCTGGGATTACAGGCATGTGCCACTACACCCAGCTCTCATTTACATCTTTAATGCTTACTGAAATGAACATGTTTAGAAATTGACCCCTAAAAGTTGGAAATAAAGGGAAAGATGGAATAGATAATATTATTTGTTCTGAATATTTCCTACCTTAGTTCATCCCTGGTCCTGTGACGTCAGGCTTAGCCACATGACCTGTTTGATTAATGAAGTGTAAGGCAAAGTGACACATACCACAGCCAAGCTGAATACTTCAGGGCCATTGAATTATTCTGTCATTACTCTTTCCTTCTGCCATGAAAACAGCATTCTCTAAAACGTGATTGCCCCTTCAGCTTCTGTCTCAGGATGAATGTCAGTCTGTTCCAGCTGCCAAAGCGAACTACCACAGACTGAGAGGCTTATAAAAAACAGAAATTTCTTTCTCACAGTTCTGGAAGTTGGGAATTCCTAAATCAAAGTGGAGGCAGAATTTGTATTTGGTGCCTGAAGAAGACCCACTTCCTGCCAGCCAGCTGTCTTCGAGCTGTGTCCTCACATGGTGGAAGGTGCAAGGAATCGCCTGGAGGTCCCTTTTATAAGCCTATGAATCCCATTCACGAGGGATTTGCACTCAAGACCAAACCACCTACAAAATCTCCGCCTCATAATACCATTATGCTGGGAATTAGGATTTCAACATATGAATTTGGGAGAGAAGGACACAATCAATCTAGAGAAATGCTGATGACAAATAAGGTGGCATGATAGCCACCCTGTACCCAGTATGTGATGGAAAGTAGAAGACATGAACCTTGTTGTTTCAACACAAGAAGTTGCATTTGCTTGTTGTACTGAAACCTAGTGAAAGCTGCTCCTACAGAGTGAGGTCACTAAAAAAAAAAAGCTCTGTTCATCAATGTCGACAATTCAACTGCTCTATTCTTCACCTCAAAGAATAACTGATTGTATTAGGAATGAATCATCATGAAATCATAAAATGTAGACCCTGAAGGATACTTTGTAATTATATAATCTAACCCCTTCATTTTATGAGTGACCTAGAGACCTAGGGAGTTAAAAGGATCCATTTATGGATGCACAACTAATGGCGGACCAGAGCCAAAATCCAGATTTACTGACCCTTCTTAATTAAAAATTGAGGCTAAATATAAATATTTGTTCTTCAACTACATTAAAGGGATGGAAAACAGGTAACTAAAATTATTTGAACATACAGAAAATCATACTAAGGCATCACTTGTATGAAATCATTATTGCCTACTAACCCACAGTTCATTTTTGAGGGGGTGACGCTTGATTTGCTAAGAGCTAATTTCATTTTCTGTCTTTGAAAGCTGCCAATTTGAAACCATCTGACCAAACATGATTACTTGTATAGAGCTGGTCTCTGGGCAAAGCAAACTGAACTGTGCTAAGATTAAACTATAAACAGCCTCATTAGCCCTGTGTTCTCACTAATTTCCCTAAAGTATACTTACTTAAAAGTTTCAAAGAATTTTGGATTTAGAGAAAAGAATCATCCATCTGGGAATTATCAGGACAACAATGTGGAGAACCAAAAAGATTACACAACAAGGTTAACCCAGGTTACGTATCAGCAATTCCTGCCTCTGCAGATTTTAGTTGTAAGAGGGGGACGTCAGGTGCAATGGTCGACATTTTTAATTTGGAGAAGTACAAAGGGAATAACCAAAAAGATACTTGGTCATCTAGGATTCATTTTTTTTTTTGCTTCCTACAAAACTTCCTCAAAGTCCTGATTTGTAGTGTTTGTGATAACTTCCACCATGGCTGATTTGAAACTGAAAATGCTTTGATAACCAGCTTGCAAAATTCCTGAGTTTATCTTTTGGCTTTTGAGAGCTGATGTGAGGCTGAGAACCTGACCAACTTATGTTTAAGTCTCAGTTATATCACCTTATAGCTAGGTTTTGAGTCCATCCCTTAAGATGTTTACTGCCTCCGGTGTCTTCATGGGCTTTATAGTAGCTACTGTGTAAGATTATAGCAGGTATTACAGAAACTGATAGTGAAAACACTAACAAATCCCTACTGGTTCTTTCTCTCAAACCATTGTAGTTTTGTTGGACACCTTGCAGCATTTCATACACTATAGGCACACTCCTACCTCAGGGCCTTTGCTCTTGCTGCTGTAGCTGCCAAAATAATATTCACTGAGATATTCTTATGGCTTACAAGTTCTGTCTCATCTTTTGCTTTACTCCATAACACCTACCACTGACTCACAATTACATATTTTACTTATTTGCTTGGATATTGTCTAAACCCACTACAATGTAAATTTCACTATATCAGAGATTGAGATATTTTGTTCAATACTTTTCAGAACCTAGAACAATGTCAGACATGTAAACTTACAGCCCAATAAATACTTGTTGAATAAGTCAGTAGATGAAGAAATGATTGAATAAACAGTAAACTCTGATTAATTAATTATACTATCTCAAGGCTAAAGATAATGAACCTGGCCTAATTTTGCCTCTAGAACCAATAAAATTTCTACTCCAGTCAAACCATTGAGCCCTAAATAGCCAAGCTCATTCCTACCACTATGCCTTTTCTTATGTTGTGCTCCATATTGTTAAACTAAGTACCTGCCTTGAGTTTTCTTTTAATGGGACTTTTCTGAGAACAGAAAGAAAACTAGGAAAGACAAGACAATCTACTTAACACATTGCTGTGAAACTTTAGAGGAGTCACTACTTTTGATTAAAAATGGAAGGAAACTTTAGAAGATCATAAAGGATGCTGGCAGTAGCAACATAGGGTCTACTACTAAATGCCTAAGTGCCACCTTCTTCACTGGCATGGCAAAAATATAAAAGGAAAAAAAAATGACATTATATTAATACACAACATATAATCTATGATTTATAGTCAGTGTTTTGAATTGATAATGAGAGATATGATAATCTAGTTCCCCAAGTAGTGATTTACAATTTGGGAGAAAAAGTATGTTGAAGTGTTGAATACTCATTAAGGGAACTGAGTTAAACTCCTTGTCCAATGAAAATACATTAATACACAATTCTAGTGACACTCTGTATGAGTCAGACTCTAAATGAATTCCATAGGGCATATTCGTGCAAAAAAATTTCTGGACACTTAATGAAATGTAGAAAGTCAAACTTACACAAGATTGGGACAGTATAAAGAAGGGGGTTACAGACCTGTGAATGTGATCTTATTTGTAAATGGGGTCTTTGGAGGTACAACCAGGTTAAGATGAAATCATTAGAGTGGACCCTAATCTAACAGATTGGTCTCCTGATAAAAAGAGGAGAAGAGACAGACAGAGGGAGAACACCAGGCAGGCAACAGAGACAGATTGGTGTGATGAGCTGCAAGCCACAGAGACCAAGGACTGAAGGTCACCGGCAGAGCTTGTAGGAGGCAAATTAGGGTCCAGCTAGAGACTCAGAGGGAACAAGACCCTGCTAGCACTGTGATTTCAGACTTCTGGTCTCTAAAACCATGAGAGGAAAAATTTAAGTTGTTTTAGGCTACGGAGTTTGTGACATTTTGTTACAGCGGCCCTTGGACTCTACCCAAAAACTGGATGCAACTAAGATGTTTCTCAGTGGTTATACAAAGTGTGAGGCCTCTTCACAACAGAATGTTATTCAGTGGTTTTAAAAAAATGAACTATCAAGTCAGAAACAGACATGGAGGAAACTTCAATAAACAGTGCCATCTGAAAGAGGCTAGTGTAAAAAGGCTATGAATTGTATGATTCCAAAATAACATTTGTAAAAGAAGAACTATGAAGACAATGGTGGCTGCCAATGGGTTGGGAACAGGGAAAGAGAGACAAATAGATAAAACACATAGTAAAAATTCTATTACTTTTAGAGTAGGAAAATTATTCTTCTTAATATTATGATGGGCCATTTGTCAAAATCTATAGAAATTTAGAGCTCAAAGAGTGAGCCTTATTTTATACCAATTCAGGAAATCATTTAGGAGGTCAAGGGAATTCCAGGAAGGAACACAGATTTTGACACAATAGTCTAACTGTATTGTATGAAAAAATCATAGAAGGGGTAGAGGAAAATGGTTCTAAGTAGGTTTGGATTCTGTAAAACTAAAAACAAAAGGAAATGGGCATAAAGTGGTGCACGCTAATTGATGCAGTAGTTTTGCGAAGGAGTATGGGTTAAGGGTTCAATATTGCTACATGTGTATACTGATTTCAAACAAGTAAAGGGATGGCAGATGGTGGAACCAGGTTTCTCACTGCTGGAATGGGAATCTACAGATTAGCAAGGGAAGAAGGTGCAAATGTCCCATGTAGTAATGGAATAGAAACATCAGTATGAACTTAGGTTTAGCTTAATACAAGTACGGATTTACATATAGACATCCTTATATAAATGCGTAGATACACAGGTTAGTCTACACACATGTATTTTTATGCTTTGTCAGCTGACAAGGACTAAAAATAAGTAATACCCGAGTAGCAACAAGCATACTCTACAGATCTTGTGCAATTAAAGGAACCAAGGTTCCTTGTATCAAAGGTGGCTTATGCTAGGAATGAGGCTAGCAATATGAAAGATGATCCTGGAACATCTCAAAGTGCCAGTGCTAAATGCACCCCACACTGATGTCAGAAGACAATAGCAACCAAAGAAAAAGAACTACCAAAAACGAAAGCTGGAACAATTTAAATAACAAAAATTAATTAGCATTCGATTACAACCTACAGTATAAAATAAATATCAATAAGTCTTTACAAATATAAATAAACCTTTTAATAAATTAATAAATGGAGAAGTGTTAAATCCCTCATGCAACGATTTCCAAATAATTTAGGTAGGTACTCTGCCCTCCAGAAGCGAGAGGATACTCCCCACTTCTTAGGTGTGAGCTACACAGAGTTACTTCCTTCCTAAGAGCACAGTATGGAAAGGGTAAAAACAATATTTTTTTATAGTACAGAAACCTAACAAACGCTACCTCCAAGGTGGTTAAGGTCATATCAGCAAGGCACATATCACGTTGATTTTATGCATCACTGATATGATATAATAACAATGACACTGTGATCATTGTCCCAATAGCCCATAACTTCAGTTCCATGAGAAAAAAATGACATTAATTTAAGTAATGGGGGAAACTATAAAATACCTGGCCAGTACTACTTAAAACTGCCAAATCATTAAAATCATGGAAACCCTGAGACACAGTCAAGAGGATCCTGTTCTATATGACAACTAACAGCAACGTGGCATCCTGAATGGGGTACTGGGGCAGGGAAATAGCATTCGGTAAAATCTAAGGACCTATGAGCAAGCTATGAAATTTAGTTGTTAATAATGTTTACTCTTGGTCAGTTGGTTGTAACAAATCTACCATGCTAATGTAAGATGTCAATAGTAGGGGAGTATGGGATCCCTCCCTACTCTCCGCTTAACTTTTATGTAACTCTAGGACTATTCTAAAATACTCAAGGGTATTGTAAAAAGGTAAATGATGTAAAAGTTAAAATATAATTTAAAATGTAGTTAGGATGGAAGATTCTTATAACAAGTACTATAAAATTTTTATCATTAATTGATTTATTAAATAACTATTCCTGAGTCACTTAGTTTACATCTGTTAGCAAGACACTCAGGGTTCCTACAGCCATGTCCTATGCTTTCATAGGTAAGCATGTATAAATTAATACAAAAAGAAGAAAACTTCAAAGTGCCGTGTAAGTATAGATAGTGAATGCTTGGTGTGGATGGAAAATGATGTAAAAGGGGAAAAGCAATCCTCTCATTTCATTTGTTGAAAGGATAAAATTGGGTTTCTCAGGGAGTTCCTAGCAAATGAGCAATGAAATTTAAAATAGAACTAGAAGCTCCAACTTCTCTTAAATTTCACAAATTGCTATAATATGACCATGAATTTATGGTAATTTTTGAAAATCACTAAAGATGAAAGAAGTATTCAAGTCTTCAGAAAGATCTGGTTTGCCTAAGATAAGTATATAAAAAGAGAAACTAAAATTAATTCCTGCTGTATGATGTAGGAAACATGAAGTAGAGACTATTTTACTGTAAGCTGATAATTATTTTTACTTATGAAGAAGCAAAGATACATTTTTCTAGCACTAATAATTATGTAGGCACTTTATAACATTGCAGTATGAATATTAACCTGCATAGTGAATATCAAAATTTTAAATTTTCCTATTAGTCCCTGATAAATAGCATCTACCTTCTCTGATCTATTGAAAAAATTAAATTATTTCTGGATAATGGCATTAAGATTGAATAAATCAGTCATAGTTTATCTTTAAAGATCCTGTTGGTTTTTATAGTTTTAGATAGATGATTAAGGAAAGTATTATTTAACATAACTCTTCAAATTCAGTTACTTAGTAATTTACAATGGATTCTAGATTATCCAAATTCTTTGAAGCTATTCAAGAAACTCTAATAATAGTTTTGTCAAAACACATTTCATTTACCTTCCATGATCATGCTTTGAATATAAATGAAAATAATTACTTTTAAATTAGTCTAGATGTGGCAATTACATTGAAAATATTCAATTTATCCCCCAAGTTATAATAAACTAATGAAAGATAGCTATAAATCACTTTTCTAATTTATGGTTGCCTTAATGTGGTAGTTTTTTTAAAACCTGTCACAACAGATTCATATCAAGGTCCCAAACAGTGTTGATTATGAAGTACTCTCATTATTTAAACAGTCAAAAAATAATGGGTCAGAGGAGAGTCTCACGCTAATAAAAGCCTATCTTAACACATCAAAAGCAAAAAATAATAGCTCCACTTTAATTATTAAAATTCAACTGATTCCAGGCATTAGAACCAATTTGCAAAATTATTCTACAGGCATAAGAACAATCAGGAGGGTGTAGGAGCAAATTCATTACAAATCCAAGAAAGAGGAATGTCTGCCTACTCAGGAACAAGAGGTTAATGCCACTTTCTGAACTTTCCTGTAATATTCCTTGAGTCACATGTTCTTAACTGGAAGGACATTAAGTCTGAAGGGCACTGGACAAACCACATAAACCCCACCCACCTGATAGAAGAGCAAGGCACAAGTATGTTTTAAAAAATACTCTGAAGCTAGAGGTGATTTTTTTTAAATTGAAGGAAATATATATCCTTTTTCTATTTTCTTTTTGAGAATTTCAGATCTTGTATTTTCCTGTAGAGTTACAAAGTGAAAAGTTTTTTGATTTTTTTTTAAATGAAAGACAGGAAAGAAAGTTTAAATATGATAGAATTGGGCTCTCTACTCGAGGTACAAAGGAAAAACTATTATTACTTTCAATTAATATGACATTAACTGAAATTTTTCCTGTATGCTTATGATGTTCTGACTGAAGTGCTAAAGCCCTTATGCATTATCACCTTATGGAAGTCAGTGAGTGTCAGCTAAGAGCACTAACTCCAGAACCAGGCCTCCAGGTTCAAATCCCAGTTCCAACATTCATTCATAGCATGGCCCTGGATAGCTTAATAAACCTTTATGTGCCTCAGTTTCTTCAGCTATAAAATGGGATTAATGATAAATTCTACTTGAGGTGGCAGTTAGGTGTATAGGTGGGAATAACACTCAGAAATTTCATATGGATTACTTTTAAATAATCTTTTTGAAGACTGGGATATGTTTAAGATGAACTATTCTGATGAATCTTTGCATCATAAGGTAGTGGGCTCTGTTTATTTATTTACATAATTTATTGTATTTATTCTATAATTCAATAAATATTATATTATCATATATATTGTATAATTCAGAGCTTCTGACCACTACATTTGAAATGGAGAGACTGTTAAAATTATAGGCTCCCAGAATCCACTCCACACATGCTCAATACCTGTGGCTGGACTTGAAAGACTGAATCTTAAACAAGCATCCCAGCTCTCTGATGAGCATCAAAGTTTGAGATAAACTGGTGTAGTGATATGAGTCCTGGTTTTCAATTCAGTAAAATGCAGACGATTATAGTCATATCTATCCTATAGTGTTGCTGTGATAATTGAATATAGCAGATATAAAATGTTTATTGCAATGTTAGCCATTTTTTACAATTAGATGGTAATTTATTTACTTGGTTGGAACATAGGATCTATGTTAAGAATAGTACATTATAAGCATGAATAAGAAAACTGGAACCAGGTTGCTGAAAGTTTTAAAGTCAGGTTTAAGAAAACAGCAGATGTGTAAAAGCCAAACCAAGCATTCTGAGTAGAAAGGCAATATCATTCTACCTTTCCAGAAAATAGATGAATACAATAAAAGTCTGACTATTTAAAAATTAAATAAAATGAAACTTCAGATTAACTTTTTTAAACTAATAGAATATTATATTGGAAAATAAATCAAGGAATTACAAAGTATTTATTTAGAATCTATCAATAAAATACCTACTACCCACTCAAAAAACAAAAGAAAATGGAAATGATGTGGATATAATTTTCTGTTCCTAGTTATGATACCACTAAAAAAGATTTAAGATTTAGAGGTTACACATTCATCTCCCTCATAGCAATCTACAGCAGACTCTGGGAATTTTAATATATATATATTGCTTTGAAATGACAATGTTCTCTGCTACTTAAATGCCATAATAACACTTCATCTTACATTTTATGTCTCTTTTCTTTTTCTACCTTTTCACCTTCCACTTGCACATTTCCACATAACCCATCTCTTCCCAACTTCCTACTGCATGGAGCACACTTCAAGTTTCAAGGAGGGTGATTAACTGTTTAAATAACAACTTTAACAAATACATCTCTACAATGCATTCCTGCATGTGTGTATGTCTGTGTTGCAATTGGGCTTTTACTCTTGGTGTTTAACGTTTGACTTGTTTTTTCTGTACTTGTCTTCAGCTTCTTAGTGATAGTATCTACTTCTGTCTTCACCCAGCCTCTGATATATGTTCAGCTGTTAACTGTACAAGTAACAACCTCAACTGTGCATCCACAGAAGGTGACCCAGATTACACAGCACTGTGCATTAATGCCAAGTCGTCTTGTTCAACGGCAGCTGCTCCATGCGTCTCCTTATTGATATTCAGATTCAACGGACACAAATCACACGGGCCCTTTGACAAGCACACATTCTCCCTGCCTTCATTTTAAACGTGTTCAATAGCTACTCCCCTTCATAAACACGCAGCTGAGGCCATTTGGTCTCCTCTGATTTTCCATACTGCCATGCATCGGACGAGATTATCCCAGAAACATTGCTCTTGTTTCTATTTGGTGAAGTTTTTGGAAAATAATATTTTCACTTATAAAACTGAAGCCCATAACAATAGATGCCCATTTCTCTGGCAAAGAGACAGTTTGGACCATTATCCTCTGGGAAACATTGAGACCATCCCTTTGATTTTGAGAGCAAATGTTGCAATACAGGGTTCTTTCAAAGTGAGATACACAGAATGTGGGAATAAAATGCAATTTAACTTATGAATAACTTTCTTTTAAAAGATATCAATTATAAACTACCAATCTATTTTGTGAAAGTGTAAACACAACAAAATAACTTATTTTCTAGGTGACCATTTAATTCTCCTGCTCATGGCTAAAAGGGTTAGAAAAAAACATTTTCTGTACCTAAATACTGGAAATCACAACATTGCTCACATTGACTGATATCACTGATTTATTTAAAACAGGACACTTGCTGACACCAATAAGAAATAAATACTTCTTATTGCATTGTATTTTGAGAGCAACACAACACTGTGAACTATTTGCAAGAAATATAATAAGCTAGAAAGAAGTCAGAAAAAGTGGAAAAAGTTCAATAAACAGGAATAGCTTACTCTTTATGTAGATGAACAGTAAGAAACTGAGGTAGAAGATGAGAAGGTAGTTAGTTTTCTTAAGCGCCATGGTCTTATTTAGAGAACATTCTCTGATTCCTTGCTGGTGTTCTGGTCCCAGTCCAGCTCCTGACTCTTGTCTGGCTCAGAAAGAAGCAGGTGCCTCAGAGATCCTGGGTGCCATCTCTGTCCCACCCCTCTTACAGCTTCTTTGCAGACTTAGATTCAAAAAGCAGTTGTGCTTCTTAGCATCTCACTTACCCAGGAGGATGGGGTGATTTCTCAAACCTGGAGCAGAGTTTTTTCAGGCTGGACTGGATTCATTCCCTGCGCAGGCCTTTTCTAACAGTTTTCTTCTATTAATGATGCCTTCTCAAAAGGGCCTGCATGAAACAGTTATTCTCTTCACTCACCCTTAATAGGGGAAATAATTTCTCATGACAGTCTTGACACATAATTCTTATGATTTGGCAACTTTTAAAGCAACACCCTATATTTCTATATATTTACATTCATCTTCGAAACACGATTCATACACGAGTAAATTTTACTGTTCTTAAACTCTTCCCTTAGAATTTAGTCAGATTTCTGTTGTTGAAAAGGTAGGCCAAGATAGAAGAAAAATTAAGCAGTCACATAAAATGGACAGAGCTCTGAAGATTTAGGAGTAGCTCTTCTCCATAAAACCCAACGCCTATTTTATACCCTTCTCGTGAATGATATCTTCTGGGATTTCTTGAATCTATTTTTTTTACTACAAATCAGAGCAAATATTTGCTTATTTTAAATACCATACTATTTTCTTTCCTTCAGATTAAGTTGTTCAAGTCCTCAAAATTGCATTATTCTTGGACACTTCATGAAAATAACTGTTTGTAAGAATCAGAATGCCTTATTCTCCAGTGGGGGTTAGTGCTAGCCCATGACTTTTTCATATTATATTAAAACTGGTCAGGTGACTTAAAAACACGATTTATATGACTAATTTTGTGTAAATATCCTTTGCTCTGCTGGACATTTAACAACTTAACATTTATTTTAAAGTCTTTATATTGTTGGCCTGTGTATCTAGGTGAAGCATAATATTTCAATAGTCAGCATAATACTTTTCAGCAATCATATTCTCTGCACTAAATACCTAAGGACTTTACTTTCTAAAGGAGGGTTTCCCCTTTAAAAGTATTCATTTTAGCTCGTTATGATGACACACACCTGTAGGACGAGGTGGGAGGATCATTTGAGCCCATGAGGTTGAGACCAGCCTGGGCAACATAATGAGACTCATCTATAAAACAAAAACAAAATGAAGTATAAATAAGTAAGTAAAAGAATTTACATTTTACAGAATTCAGAACAAGTATTTTTTAAAGATTTTTCTTCTTATCATGCAAATCATTTAATTTGGCCAATTTGACTCAAAATAATTTCAGATTACAGAAATATTATTTTTGGGGGTATGTGTATGTGTTTGAGAGAGGGGGGAGAGAGGGAGAGAGGGAGAGAGAAAGAGAGAGAGAGAGAGAGAGATTTGGAGATGGGATCTCACTATGTTGTGTAAGCTGGTCTCAAACTTACAAACTCGCAAACTTCCTTGTCAGGCTCCCAAGTAACTGGATTTATAAGCGTGCACCATCATGCCAGGCTTTACAAAGGTATTATTAATTCATTGATCTCTGTATTTTGCCAGATGGAGCATTAAGATGCTGAGTAATGATTCCTTGTTCCCACAGTTATTTGCCGATGTGGTGGCAGTGTTAGTACAGAGTATTCTCATTGATTTCTAGAACATAATTTCTTCAATAAACCTAGTGATTCCCTTTTCACTTTTATCTTTGTGTATTCTTTCATGCCTTTTGCAAGAATCTCCTGGGAAGCTCACATACTGGACCAACTTGATCTTCTCTCTGTCTTAAAAAGACCTCCAACATGGCCCTGATGTCTAAGGAATTGACAACATGCAAGGCCAATTGAATAGACTGGAGTGGAGATGAACAGTTCCAGGCATAGAAATCTATGACTATAAAATAAGATGTCAGAAAAACATGTTATACAAAGAATGGTTGTAGGAATTGAGCATGTTGAGTTTGAATATAGAAGGTAGGTGATTGAAGCCTCATTTAGGCCATAAAAGAGTGAATAGCAGGTAGGTGTCAGATCTGGAGCTAATCAAACAATCCTTTATAAAAGATGAGATATTTAAGCTGAATTTTCAGGAGAACAAACCTGCCATAATCTGGGTGTTTATGTTCCCCCCAAAGTTAAATGAAGAATCTTAATTCCCAATGTGCTAATATTAAGAGGTGAACTTTTTGGAAAGTAAGTCATGAGGGCTCCATCCTCATGAATAAGATGAATGTCCTTATGAGAGACACCTAAAGGGTCTTATTTGAGCTTCCCTTCTACTACATGAGGACACTTAAAAGGCACCACCTCAGTGGAACAAGTTCTCATCAGATCCTTCATCTTTTGGTGCCTTGATCTTGGACTTCCCAGTCTCCAGAACTATGAAAAAAAAGTTCTGTTGCTCATAAATTAGTTAATCTAAGGCATTTTGTTATAGGAAACTGGACTCAAACACAGTACAACACATAAATGGGTTGGGGTTGACTTGAACACACAGCAGAAAAAGGTCATATGTATAGGTATAGTAGAAGCATAAAGCAGCTGAGATCAAGAAACTACAATATTCTAATACTGTAAAAGCATGGATGTTCAGAAATGTTAAAAGGTAAGACCCAGCAAGTGAACAAAATCACAGTAGTTTAACTTTCAGTTCAAGAATAGAAAATAGTAAGTTTTAAGTAGTAAATTCATAGGATGTGATTCGTGTTCAGAAAGATAACTCTAATAGCAATGTGGCAAAGGATGGAAGACAGTGGTTGGGAAGCACAGAAACCAGAGAAATATATTACTGTTGTCTGCAAGAGAAATGGTGGGGCCTGATAAAAGCAGAGGCAGTGTGATGACCAAGAAAAAATGACAGTAAAGTAGATAGGCCTAAAAGATCTAGATTGAGAGTAAGGGATCAGTAAAGCCATAATTTTTGCCAGGTTCTAAGCTTCGGCATTTGGGCTAATAGTAATGCCACTCAAGAAATGAATAATATAGACAAATTCTCTGTTTCTGTGCAGAACCCTGACTAAAACAGAACTAAATATATCTTCTCTAACACTTTCAAAATGTCTTCCAGGTTTTTTTAAACTCTTTTCTATTAGCTAGGAAGAAATACAATAGAGAAAGTAGAAAAACAATTTTCTCTTGTTCAAAGTAAAAAATACATATATTAAAAATTTCCCCCAAAGGGTGGCAATTTCATTCCATCTTGCTTCATTCTATTTGAAACCCTCTGCTCAGTGGGTATGGGGCGGGGGAAGCAAAATAGTCAGACATGGTGGTCATCCCTGTAATCCCAAAGGCTCGGGAGGCTAAAGTAGGAAAAGTACACGTTTGAGGCCAGCCTGAGTAATTTAGGAAGGCCTTCAGCAGCTTAACAAGACCCTGTCAAAATAAAAAGGGCTCGGAATGTAGCTCAGTGTTAAAGCACTCTGAGTTCAATCACTACTACTACTAAAAATAAATAATAATAAAGAAAAAGAATTTAGATATATTTAATTTTGAGAAATTTGTAAACATGTAAGTAGATATGTCAATAGAGTGAGTAATCATATGTTATATATGAGTGTAGAACTCATGAGGGACCTCTGGGTTATACATGCAAGTCTACATAATGGTGGCATCAAAAGCTCCTTGGAGAGATGACAAGTCTTAGCTGGTAAGTGTATAGTATTTTAAAAATTTAGAAGGGCATTACAAGGACCAAACCCCACGAGTCACCTAGGTCTTGAGATCCAGAAGAACAAGACTAAGAAGAAACAACCAGAGAACAGAAGGGTAATCTAAGTACATTGGGAGATCTTTCCATCTTCTAAGGTCTTCTTCAATTTCTTTCTTTAGTTTATAGTTTTCATTGTAAAGGTCCTTCACCTCTTTTGTTAGATTGATTCGTAAATATTTTTTTCCCAAGACTATTGTGAATGGGATAGTTTTCCTAATTTCTCTTTCAGTTGATTCATCATTGAATGTGATTGATTCATGGGTGTTAATTTTATGTCCTGCTATTTTGCTGAATTTATTGATAAGTTCTAGAAGTTTTCTGTTGGACTTTTTTGGGTCTTCTAAATACAGATTCATGTAATCGGTAAATAGGGGTAGTTTGAGTTCCTCTTTCCTATTGGTATCCCTTTAATTTATTTCTTCTAGCTAGAGTTTCAAGGACTATGTTGAAAAGAAGTGGTGAAAGAGGACATGCTTGTCTTGTTCCTGTTTTTAGAGGGAATGCTTTCAATTTTTCTCCTTTTAGAAAATGTTGGCCTTGGGTTTAACATGTATAGCTGTTGTAATGTTGAGGTATGTTCCTACTATCCCTAGTTTTTCTAGTGTTTTGAAAGTGAATGGATGCTGTATTTTGTCAAATGTTTTTTCTGCCATCTATTGAGACCTTAGAAGGTGGAACGATCTCCCATGTTCTTGGATAGGCAGAAATAATATTGTCAAAATGGCCATACTACCAAAAGTGCTATGCAGATTTAATGCAATTTCTAGTAAAATTCCAATGACATTCTCCATAGAAATAGAAAAGGCAGTCAGGCCCAGAATCACCAAAGCAAAGTGAATCAGGAGGCAACCCAATACCAGACCTTAAATTATACTACAGAGCTATAGTAACAAAAATGGCATGGTATTGGCACCAAAACAGACATGAAGACCAATGGTACAGAATAGAAGACATAGAGATGAACCCACATAAAGACAGTTATATTGTACTAGACAAAGGCACCATAAACATGCATTGGTAGAAAGCATGCTGCAGCAGTGATATAGAATTGTGTCAAGTCCAAGTTCATCCATTTAGAATAGAACTTTGGCCAGTGGTCATGCTATGAGGCATTGGAGCTAGATTACCATGGAGAGAATACTGGCATGATATACTCTGGGTATTCAAGGGTCCATGTCCATGCACTGTGCTTAAAACAAGGACTTTGGTGCAGAGGGGAGAAGAAAGATCACCAAGCCCAGGCAAAACCACAAATGTGCTTTAAGAACAGGTGAAAAGAATTAAAGTGAAAAACAAGCTTGATTGATAAGGCTGTGAGAGAATATTCTAGGGCAATATTTCCAATTCCTAATTTGTACTGCTTTGGCAAAAGCCACATCTGTAGGACTGAGCCTGCAGTATGAAGTTCCTTAGTAACTGTGATTGAGCAAGATAGAACAAAGCAATTGATTGACAAGCAGAAGTTCACATTTCTCCAAAACTGGCATTATGTACCAATAATCAAACTGTATTGAGCTGCAGGCTCCATCTTCTATTTACAAATGCTCGTTTCCAACCAGGATGTGAGCAGTTAAAAGGTATTATTAACTCCTGACAAATATTTTCCTTGGCTAGATACAGGTCTAAAACTTTCAGTTCTTAGATTATAAGTAACAGTTTACTTAAGAAAATAATTCATTGGAAGAAATACTCAATGCCTCCTAGAACAGATGAGAGCTCACGAAAACATATTTGAATAGAATGGAACTGTGGTGGTGAAGAGTCAAGGCAATAAGAACCACACATAATTTCATCAGAATAATGCCAGTCAAATGAGTGAGTTCCAATAATTTTCTCCATGTTTCTGTCAAAGTCCAGGGACAGAGAGAGTGGCTGACATAGGGTAAGGTGGTGCTCCCTGACATGCAGTGCAGGACTACAACATGACACCAACTAGGCAAGTGCCTTCCCAAAGTATTTAGGACACTGCTATCAAATAAAGGGGGATCCGATGCAGGTGACCAAAAAGAGCAAATATCCATTATAGACATAAAGTAAAAAACTTAAGAAAATGTGGTATTTATGCACGATGGAGTTTTACTTGGCCATAAAGAAGACTGAAATTATGTCATTTGTGGGTGAATGAATGGAACTGCAGAACATCCTACTAAGTGAAATAAGCCAGTCTCAGAAAATCAAGGGTCGAATGTTTTCTCTCATTTGCAGAAGCTAGAACAAAATAAGGGGGTGAGGGACGGAGAGGGGGAAATCCCATGAAAATAGATGGGAGATTAGTGCAGGAGAGCAAGGGAACTGAGTCAGAGGGAAGAGGGATGGGAAAAAGAACAGTGGAATGACATTGACCAAATTATGCCATGAACATATATGAATTTACCACAGTGAATTTCACCTTTATGTATAGCTATAAAGCACTAGTTTGAAAAACTAAATAAATATAATATAATAGTATAATAGAGAAAGAGGACCAGAGAAGGGAGGAGAGGTGGTATTGGAGAAGTACTGAGGCCTGAAGTGGAGCAAATTATATTCCAAGTAGTATGATTATGTAGAAATGAACCCCACTATTAGGTACAACCATAATGCACGAATAAAATCATAAAAAGAATCCATGACGGTCTTGAGTATACTTAACAGGCTTTTAAATTTAAAACAACAACAATGAAATCAATGAGACAAGTCATTGTACATTTTAGCATGTGAAAAAGTTAGTCTCTGATGAATAAAAGGCCTACCATGAAACTATTGGACATATTAAAAATGAGCATTAAATCTGCACAAGTTTGAGAGATACTTTCTGGACTTGTATGAAAGCACAAATATTATAAATTATCCCCTAATAAGATAAAGCAATTATTTGATTTCTGGGTTGGATAGATGAATTTTATTCAAACTAAATGTCTTTTCAATGAAGACATTTTTAAAAACTGAGAGTTCCAGTAAGTTCCAGCCCTAGTTATCATAGCCTGGTTATCTATGTCCCTATTCAGAAATTAAAGCAGCTGAGGCCTTTCTGCTCCCTCTTTTTATTCATTTATGAGTACCACAGAGAAATAGCAATAGCAACAGTGTCTGAGATTCAAGTAAGATAGACCGTAGGGGGAAAAAATCTGTTTACGTCATAAATAATTGTGATACTATCAAGAAGAGAACATGACCATTTTCAAGTAGTTGTCATTTGTGACATCAATATTAATTTCTAAAAACCCTCTGTGGACTAAAACATTTAACTCCCTATAGGATTTTTTTCTTATACCTTGCTATAAATAATGATTGCATTGAATTTGTCTGAGCATCACGCCTGAAGGGAAGGCAAGAAAGTACAAAGGGATCCATGTGCTGACCCTGTTCAGAAAGCACTGCTTGCCTTCCCAGGTGAATAATCACAGGGCTCGCAAGACCAGAATCTCCAGGAAGCTTTTTATCAAATACACGTGCTATGGCTTTCTTTCCATGAACTACACTTATATCTATAAATAAATGTATCTATCTTTTTTGTACAAAAGGAGATATATGAATTTGGAGACCGAAGAGAGTAGATGGAAGCTCAGAGTTTGGATCAATAGCTGCCTGAGGCACTTTCACCATTAGCATCCCGAGGGCATTTGGAGGTCTGAGGGCATTTCTGTGCCCAAGTGGTTATTACTAGAAAGAAACTCTCAAAATCTCAGATCTAGATTTTTAATCTTACAGGGCTTACTTATAAGTGGTAGTGGAAACTACCAGCACACACAGTTGTTTTTCTTAAAAAAAACCTTGATGCTTTTTGAGAAATGAAATTATACCTTAACAATTCAAACCCACTATGAAGAAAATCAAAATGAACAGATTTTAGAGAAAATTTTTATTTATCATATTATTCCTTACTTTGCAAAAGGAGAAATTCATCCTTTATTTTCTAAAAATGTTCTATGTATCTTGTTTGCTTCCCTAAAAAATGCTTTGTGTGTAAAGTATGGCCAATGTGAACATTCAATTATAGTTCCTTTCTTGTAGCATTCAAAATAATTTAAGCCCCAAATATGTACTAGATTTGGGGAAATACACATAGATTAATACAGTCTTTGACATCAAGTGCTCATATTAAGTTGGTGTAGACAACCATGAAAATAATGAATTAGGACCTGGCAATATAACTATTTTTTAATGTTCAAAATGCTATGAATGAGAAAGTGATTAAGTCTACCTAAAAATTCAGAGACAAATTCACAGAGTATTTCATTTTAAGTGAACTTTTTGAGCCTAACTATAAGTGTGCCAAGTGGCAACATGTGAAAAAAGCATTCAAAGCCTGGGAGAGAGCAGACTTTACGGATGTATTTGTGGAATCAGAAGATAATTGGGATTGGCTTCACCAAGCAATGCTGAAGGGAATTATTGAAAGGCATGTCTGAAAAAGAAGACAAAGCAGCATTTGGGACATGAAATCTCATGCCAGTGAGTTTGGAGAATCAAGACAGCATCAAAAGGAGGAAGTTTTGATGAACAATTTTATGTGTCATCTTGACTGGGCTAAGGGATAACCATAAAAAGCTGTTTTTGTTCCTGCCTATAAGGAACTTATAAACTAGTAGATTACATAAAGATTCCCCTAACCAAAGTGGTTGGGCTTCCTTAAATCCATTGAGAACACACCCCCCACAAAAGAAGAACACCTCAGACCAAGAGACAGAATAGGTGAATTTGCCATTTGAGTATCTGGTACATCCATCCTTTCTTGCCCTGGGGCATCAGAGCACTGTAGCTTACGGAATGCAGACCACAGGATTTATAATCCTTCATAATCACGGGAGCCAATTTCCATTTTATATATGTATAAAATACACACACACAGTCTTCCGTTGGTTCTTATTCTCTGACCAATACTAGAGTGATATGATCAGGTTAGTGCTTTACGAATCTAGGGCATAGTAAATCATGGGGACTACAAACTAGGGTCTTCTGCTATAAAGAGCCACCTATTTGAAAACTATGAATCATTTTTTATATTTTAATAGTTTAAAAAATTTAAGTAGAAAGTATTCCATGACATTCAAATTTCAGAGCTGTAAGGGAAGTTTTATTGGAGCACAGCCAGGTTCATTCATTTGCATGTTGTCTGATCACCTCTGGTGATCAGAAGAGAGACCATGGGGGCTACAAAGCCTGAGACGTTGATTATCTAACCCATTGCAGAAGACATGAGCAAACAGTGGATAGCTAGGTCCAGTTTGAATTATTTTCAGAAAGATTCTTACAGGATCTTCCAGAAATAAACAGGCAATAAGTAAATACTCTAATTATTCTTCTACTTGAGATTGCAATTTATTTTTTTTTGTTTTTAGATACACATGACAGTAAAGTGTATTTTGACATATTGTTCATACATGGAGTATGACCCATTCCAACTAGGATCCTATTTTTGTGGTTGTACATAATGTGCAATTACACTGGTCGTGTATTCATTTATGAGCAAAGGAAAGCTATGTTCTGATCTTCCTACTGTCTTTCCTATTCCATCGCCCCTCTCTTCCCTTCATTCCCCTTTGTCTAATCCAATGAACTTCTATTCGTCTCCTCCCTATCCTCCCTTGTTGTGGGTTAGCATTCACATATCACAGAGAACATTTGGCCTTTTGATTTTGGGGATTGGCTTATTTCACTTAACATTATATTTCCCA
>JAJEJO010003067.1:176226-193018 GCA_020662805.1 Glaucomys volans | reverse complement strand
CATTTCCTTGTTTCCTTCAAGGATTTCTGTTTGTTTTTTTCTCAGAACTTCTATCTCTTTTATTGAAATGATTTTTTGCTTCCTGCAATTGCTCTATTAGCTGATTTTCATAGCCTGAATCTGCTCTCTCGTCACATCATTCTCTTCTCGGACCATTTTAATTATGAACATTCTGAACTCCCTTTCTGTCATTCCTTCTACCATGCTGTCTTTGGGTTCTCTTGATATATCACCTAGGTTTGTTTGGGACAGTTTCTTCCTGTGTTTTCTCATGTTGCTCGTGTATCTTCCCCTCTAGTAATGCAAATCAGAGGATTGCAGTTTCCCTGTAAAGACTTAAAGTGTTCCTATAGATTTCCAGTAACTCACCCGATGTTTGAGAGGTGCTTAATCAAGCGGTGACCCAAGAAAGCTGCTGTCCCACTACCTGCAGGTTGCGAATGATCAATGCTTCTGGGCAGAGGCAACCTGGTGTTGATAGACAATCAGATACAGCAAGGTGCTAGACTCCAGGCCAGGGTGTGGACCTGGGCACTAGACCAAGTTGGGGTGGGGGCACAGAACTGTGCTCAGTGATGGAGACGCTGGGCTTGAGAGCCCAGGCAGGCCTGAGCTCCTCGCTGGGGGCTCAGTCTGTGGCAGGTGGTCACTCTCTACCAGGGAAGCTGTAAAATAGTGCTGAAGGGCCTAAACTCCCCACTGGAGCTGGCAACTGCCTCCTCTCCAGGCCAGATCTCACCAGGAGTTGCAGCACTGTAGCCCGCCGGAAGACCTGAGCTCAGCTCTGAGGACTCAGGCAGCGGAAGATGGTCACTCTCTGCCAGGGAAACTGTAAAATGGCGCCGAAGGGCCTAAACTTCCTGCTTTAGCTGGCGACTGCCTCCGCTCCAGGCCAGATCTCACCAGGAGCCACAGCCTTTTTTAGTCTTTTGTATATCCTGGAGACTAATGCTTTAACTGAGGTGCAGGTGGTAAAGGTTTTCTCCCATTCTGTGGACTCTCTCTCCATGTTCTTGATTGTTTCCTTTACTGTGAAAAAAACTTTTTAGTTTGATACCATCCCCTATATTGATACTTGATTTTACTTCTTGCACTTCTGGAGTCTTTTTGAGGAAGTTGGTTCCTGCCAACATGATGGTGAGTTGGGTCTATTTTTCCTCTAGTAGGCACAGGGTTTCTGGTTTAAGGCCTAGGTCCTTGATTCATTTTGAGTCGAGTTTTTTGCATGGTGAGAGAGGGGGTTTCAAATTCAATCTACTGCTTGTGGACTTCCAGTTTTCCCAGCAACGTTTGTTGAAGAGGTTCTCATTTCTGTAATGTATGTTGATGGTAGCTTGTCTAGCATTAGATAACTGTATTTATGTAGATATGTCTCTGTGTCTTCTATTCTGTACCATTGGTCTTCATGTCTCTTTTGTGCCAATGCCATACAGTTGTTATTACTCTAGCTCTGTAGGGTAATCTAAGGTCAGGTATTGTAATGCCTCACTCTTCACTTTCCTAAGAATTGTTTTGTCTCTTCTGATCTTCTTATTGTTCCAAATGAATTTCATGAATGCTGTTTCTATTTCTATAAAGAATGTCATTAGAATTTTACTAGGAATTGCATTAAATCTGAATAGCACTTCTGGTAGTATGACCATTTGACAATATTAATCCTGCCTATCCAAGAACATGGAGATCTTTCCATTTTCCAAGGTCTTCAATTTCTTTTAGTGTTCTGTGGTTGTCATTGTAGAGGTCTTTTGCCTCTTTTTTAGATTGATTTCCAAGTTTTTTGTTTTTTGAGGCTACTGTGAATGGGATAGTTTTCCTGATTTCTATTTCAGTTGATTTATCACTAATGTATAGGAACACAATTGATTTAAGGGTGTTAATTTGATATCCTACTATTTTGTTGAATTCATTTATGAATTCAAGAAACTTGACATTGCAATTTCAATTGAAATAATTTAAACATATCTGCATAAGCGTGCGCACACACACACACTAATGCTTACTGGAAAAGCCTGTGGAGCACTAGAAACTTGTGTTCAGGGAATATTCTTGCAACTCCCATTCTGGAGAAAGTGGTATCATTTGCCAGGACAAAGGTAAAAGAGATATTTTGAGGAACAGTGATTAACAACTTAAGCTTTGATGTCAGCCAGTCCTGAGCTATGACTGTATTTATATGAATTCATTAACTAACTGTACACCTGGTGATTCAAGATAGTCCCCAACTTCTGATGGTTTGACTTATACCTTTTTCAAATCTCCAGTATGCATTCATTAGAAACCAAATTTTGAATTTTGAAATTTGTCCTTTTCCTGGGCTACTAACATTCAATACAATAATCTCATGATGCTGGGCAGTGGCAGCAAACCCTGCTCTCAGCCATGTGATCAAGAGGATAAGCAAGCAATACTTTACAGTGTGCTGTGTTGCTAAGCTACGAAATTGTATAAGTTAGGTGTATTAAATGCATTGTTGACATGATATTTTCAACTTACTATGAATTTATCAGGATGTAAACCCATCATAAATTAAGTAGCATTTGCACATGACATTGTACAAGTTTAATATCTCTAGACCTCTTTCTTTAAAAAATTGCTTTTATATCTGATGTGAAAATCAAATAACTACCATCACAAGTATCATCATTATAACAAAGAAAAAAAAACAAAAAGTGGTTCTATAATGTTTGTTGTCAAATGTGTCCAACATTGCTGTGAGCACTTTATTTAGTCATTTGAATTCTCTTACAATTTATAGATGAGAAAACCAAAGTACAGAGAGGTTAAGCCAAATTGCATGTACAAAATTCCATAGCTTTTGAGTTCAGGACCATCACTGCAAATCAGTTTATACAGAGAACTCTAGTCCTTAAGCCCTGCACTTTATTTCCCCAAATAAAATAAAATATGGAAAACAGAATTATGTTGTTTTGATTGTTTAATAAACAGTGTCAATAACAATATTTTAGAGAAATCATTTGAAACTTTGATATAGATTCAAGTTTGTCTGAGTGAGCAGAATGGAGTCAGAGGAAATCACTTTCCTTGAAAAGCTTTATGCAGATCAGTGACATCCAAAAGACAGAAAATCACACACACACACACACATTCACACACACACACATACACGGCAAAGAAGCTGAGCCTTTTCTTTGGAAGTGCAGCTCTTCCCTGACATAATAACTGACTGCTGTCCTAGGAAATGATGTCAGGGAAAGCTAAACATGTGTCCATGATGGAGGCTGTGCATTGTAAGTCAGACAGGAGAGCTAGGGTCCAGTATTATAACATCAACAAAACAGGATTCAATAGAGAAACTGTTCTTTTGCTATAACTAAAAAGCCTTCTCTCTATGCTTCTAATGTGGTTGAATCATTGAACCCATGTAACAATATCAACCGACACTCCCACATGAAATCTCAAGGGAGAATTAACAGAATGTAGGTGGAGAGTAAGAAAGTCTCCACCAGTAGCTTTGGGGAAATATTACCCGTCCATGTTCAAAATGAGTAAAGAGTTGGAAATAGACCCTCTGGAAAGATTCTACTACCTAGAAGGAAATTTTCACTGGTTGTAAAATTTAAAAAAATATTTATTTTATTAAATAAGAGAAGAAAGCAATTAAATGAGTTAATGGGAAAACATAAGAAAATAATGCCACAGAAGATTTGAAAATAGTTTTCAAGAGATTTTTCTCCTGCCTTACACTATGTACCAAGATTAATTTCTGAGGAATGAATGATTTAAAGGAATGATATAAAGTCAATGAATGATGCAGCATAAACTATGGATCTGGCTACATGATTTGGGAGTAGAATAATTTTACAGCTTTACAAATTTTTATAAACTCTACAACTAACACCAAAACAGATGCTGAAAGCAAAAAATTAATATATTTGATCTGAATGAAAAGTAAATGAAACATTGAGAAAAATAGTGATGCTATACATGGCAAATGAAGTGGGTGTCTGCTTTTCTAGAGAGATAGGATTACAAAGTACTTGTAGACATTGATTACAACTTACTATGAACATTACTACTGAAACCCACCCAGAGTAGTATATACATTGAGAAAAGATCACACAGCCTATTCCCTCGAATGAAATTGACCAAATACTTTTACTAATTCCACCCTGGTGGACTTTGCCTATTACCCAGTGATAGAGCATTAGCCTGCTTCTCTCCTTTGTGTTAATCATCCAAAATTTAGAGCCTGAGTTCCAACCTCGTATTTCCTACAACTTTTGTTTTCTCTAACTTAAGCATTCTACCTGCCAAGATCTATCACACACACATACTGCTAGTTTTATTCTAACTGGAAAATCCACAAAACTTTTAGCCAAGTTCCCAACCACTCCAGGGTGCCAGGAGATAAGACTCAGATTCAGAAACATCATCTACCTTAATCTCTACTTTCACTACCGCTTTATTACTTTCAATAGTTTGGTACTATTTTCTGTCATCTCATTAATTATCATTCCCCAGCACCTTTTGTATATATACCTCTACTATCCATATTTCCTGCTCTCCTTCACTGAGAAATGTTCAAGAGCTTGTATGTACAACATTCACAAAATTAATAGGTTTATATCAACTTTCCCTAATTTGAAAATTCCCTGTTCTATGTGCAATATTATTCATGACATCATTGCAGGTACAAAACTTTAGGAAAAAACTATATGTCTTTCATAAGTGGACTGGTTAAAAATATATGATCTGAATGTTTCGGTAGAACATTAAACAGATTAAAAAAAAAGATTAAAATGTTCTTTATGAACTTTGCCACAAAAATTTCTGTTTTTGTCCCTTTTAATATATTACAAAATACCTGATGTAATCTTACTTTATAAAGAATAAAGGTTTATTTAGCTCATAGGTTTGGAAGGCTGAAAGTCTGAGATCAGGCAGCATCATGGGTTCAGCCTCTGGTAAGGGCCTATCTGAATCATGGCAGAAGCATGTGTGGAATCAAGAGATCATACTCCAAAGAAGGAAGTTGGAAAGCCATTCAGAAGTTGGACTCACTCTTCCATCAATTTACTTTCGTGACAGCTTTCTTCAGACTAGCATTTCTTCCTCGGGCTGCACTCCCAGTAACCTAAATCCCACTCGTCTCTACCTATTAAAGATTCTATCAGCTCCTACATTGCCACTTTGGGGACTCAGTCTCCAGCACATGAATGGATGGGGAGACAAACTCAAACCATGTCCAAACCAGTAATATACAAAAGATCGCAGTGCTGGGGATTGAACCCAGGGCTTTGTGCTTGTGAAGCAAGCACTCTACCAACTGAGTTATATCCCCACTCCCCAAAAGATATTATTTTTTAAATGTGAAAAATGGCATGTACAGTGTGTGTATAACATTTGTGCTACAAAGACAAAGGATTATAGTTAAATGCAACCATTTACATATGCATAAAATACTATAAGGATTAAAAAGAAAAACTTGTGATTTTATTTCTCTGTGCCAAGAACAGATGGGTGGCTGGAATACAGGGGTGAGTTAGAAATTTTTCATAATTTTTTTTATCTTTTTAATTTTGAGATGTGTAACTGTAGTACTTAATTTAAGAATAAATTCAGAAAATGTTTCATGATCTGTTCTGAGAAATCTGCTTCTGCCATCGCTTTAATCACATTTTGTTTTAAAATGCTTTTGTTTCAATCCTATATCAGAGCTTAATATCTTTGAAGGCATTTCAATCAATAATGAAGACCAAAATTAAAGTAAAATTCACGTTCTTTTGGGTGTCATTTAAGTTATAGGTAAATAGGCAATTTTTTTTGGTATTAGGGATTGAGTCACATCCCCAGCCCTTTTCATGTTTTATTTAGAGATAGGTAGGGTCTTGCAAAGTTGCTAAGAGGCTCACTAAGTTGCTGAGGCTGATTTTGAACTCAAGATCTTCTACCTCAGCCTCCTGAGCCGCTGGGATTACAGATATGCACCACTTCGCCCTGCTAAATAGGCAAGAGTAACTGTATCATAATTTGTTACATGATTTATTGCCCATTTATTCTAAAATCAATTTCAAAAATTGTAAAATGTCATTTTTATTATAAAAATAGAGATATTTTAATTCCCAGATCAAGTCTCAGCTGTTAGGCCTTTACTTGTTTCTTTGATCTTCTCTTTTATTGCTTTATTTGAAGTATTTTATAGACAATTTTGATTTTGGGTATAATAATAATCATTTACCTAACTCTTATCCCAACCCTGTGTATAAGTTAGGGACTATTTTTCTCTTTTTCAAGGAAATAAACTGAGACACAGTAACTGATAAAGCAAGTAAGATTTGCAGTCAGGTTTGGCTGACTCCAGAACCTGTGTGTTTCAGTTTATTGTATATTGTTCTGTATAATCTCTAATGATTGCATTTAATTTGTTAATTTTATAACAAATTAGCAATACATCCTTTGCAGATGGGAAAATTGACAGTGCTTGGTTTTGTCCTTCACAGTATCAAGCACAACTCTGGGAATTCAATCATTCTTTGTAAAATGCTTTTAGATAATGTGAACATATTTTGTTAAAAATTAGGTCACTTTAGAAAAGGGTCACTAAATACACCTTTATAATGGAAATATGAAAATGGCTTTACAAACTTAAAATATGAGATTTTTATAGATATTAACATAGCTGTCATTTGGGTATTATAATATTTAGAAATAGAAATATTTATAGGAGTTTATAACATTTGTAATTCCACAATAGTTAATATTAATGTATGTGCCTATGCATATAGATGTAGTGCCACACAAAACTACTCATGGTCAATTAAATCATTCAGGGTATTCATGTGGTGGTTGTTGTTGCAGGGTTCCAAAGTTTAAACTTTCTTTAACATGCAAAGTTCCCCTGAGCATTTTACATTTCACAGACCAAACAAACTGATTCAGATAAGATGCTAGCTGCTCTCTGGGGAGCTCCCAAAAGCAGTCGTGTGTGATACAGCTCTGCTTCCTTCTGATGAATTCCTCCATGAAGAACATGTTTTCTCTGCCTTGCCTGTGGTTGATACCACCAGGGAGCAATTCCACTGTCACTGATGAATGCCAGCTAGGTCAGACCTTGTCAGTGCAAATGAAAGTCTTGTGATTAGTATTCTGTACCTTCTTACTAATGAACCTTCTAATCATGAAATCTGTCTGTACTTATAATCTTCTTCTCACTGTTAAGTGCCCTTGAAAGGTTAGATAAGCTGGAAACAGTAGCATTTTTTTTCCTTCACATCATCCTTTCAAATTTAGTTTTAGACTTGCTGTTTATGACTCTTAAAATTTGAATTTCTTGACATTACGACTATGACAATCTTGGTTATACAATTCTAACAAACAGAAGTTACAAACATACAAAAACATTTATAATCTTAAGTACTTTTTTAAACATTCGGACTTCTTGAGGAATATTTTAATAATAGAAAAACTATGCAAGTATTTGTAATAGATTTTACGAGAAAAAGTATTTTATTAGAAAAAAGCATAAGCAAAAAATGGTTTGCATTAACCAAAAATAAAAAAGGGACTCTGAAGTCAATGTTTAAGGAAAAGTTATTTGATGTAACTTGAGTAGCTTTTGGCTTAATCTAAACATTGCATATATTTTTTACTGCACAAGGATTTGTCTAATATTGCTCCAGATCAATTATACATCTGCTAAATTTAAAACATTATTGATAGTAAGGTATATTATTATTTCATATATAACTAAGAATTAAAATATAACAAAGGATGCCAATTCAACTATGGCAGGGTATCAATTGGAGGTCACACATGTTGCAATGTGAAAACTGTATAAAACTATGACCAACTGTCCACTGGAAGTCACAGATTTTAAAATGTAAAAAAAAAAACCAAAAAACAAAAAAAAAACTTCTCGAAGTTCAGGAAATAAAGCTTGTAAAAATTATGACTATTATGTACAGGAAGTCTTCTAAGGTAGCAGCATCTTTCCTCACCAATATTTCAACCAAATTTACATTTAGCAGAGCCTAAAACTGCATACAGTCTATCTGAATTTACACATCCATCTTTATTTTAGTATGTGCATTTGGATGTGTGTGAGATTACCTAGAGCAACCAAGAAAAAAAGTTTCCAAAGAGCTAAAAAAAAACACAGTCAAAATGATTTATAAATGCATAAAAATGGAATTATAAAAGTTTTCAAGTGACTAACAGAAAGGCAGTAAAATGAAAGGGGGCAAACAGAAAGCAAACAGAAAACTTAAAGTAAAATGGCAAATGTAAGCCCCAATATTTCAAGGATTGGATTAAATTGCAAATGGGCCATATATACCAATGAAAAGACAGAGATTTGCAAAGTAAATTTTGAAACATGACTTAACTCTATGCTGTCTATAAATATTCATATGAGTTTTGAAAATATAGGCAGATCAATATAGGGAAAAGGCATAAATCATATATCATACAGACAGTAATTTTTAAAAAGCAGAAATAAAAATGTTAGGTACCATTGAATGCTCAGCAAAGAAAAATGACCTGACATAGAAGAATGTATTCAATTCTGAAATCAGGACGGTAAAATATGTGAGGAACAATTGGTAGAATTTAAAAGACAAATACACAAGCCTATAATTATGGCTGGGAATTCCAATGCTCCATATCAAACTTTTTTTAAAACTTTTTTTTTTTTTTTAGTTGTAGAAGGACACAATACCTTTATTTTATTTATTTATGTGGTGCTGAGGATGGAACCCAGTGCCTCCTCACACATGCAAGGCAAGCACTCTACCACTGAGCTACAACCCCAGCGCCCCCATATCAAACTTGATAAGAAGTTAGACAGAAAAACGAGGAAGACTATATGATGAGCCAATGCAATCTGAGTTCCCAAGAACACCTCATCCCACAGCAGCAGAAACACATTCTTTTCAAGCTTAGGTACAACAGACACCAAGAAAGACCACAACCTGGATCATAAAAACAAACTCGGCAGTTAAAAGAATTATAATCATCCATAGTTTGTTCTCTGACAACAATGAAATCAAACTATAAATCAATGACAGACAACAGGAAAATCTCAATACTGCTCACTGAAAAAATATTCTTCTAAATAATCCATGGATCAAAGAAGAAGTCTCAAAGGAAAATTAAAGAATAGATTGAATGAATAAAAATAAAAAATGAATATTAAAATTCCTGGGACAAAGAGAGGACAGTCGCAGGAGGCAAACAGCGGATGCAACCCGGGCCCCTGGGGCCGCAGGTGAGCTCTGAGGGGGTGCTATCGACTAGGGCCCAGGGAGACGCCAAGGGAAAGTCACTGTCAAGCTCACAAGGAGCTGCAAAGCGCCTCAGACTGGAGCATTGGACCTTGGAACAGCTCGCACGCTTCTACCACCGCCAGGAAGAGGAGACCCCAGAGCTGGAGATTGAGGTGGACCAGCTCCTGGACATGGAGAGCGCTGAAATCCAGGCTACTAGAGCCAAGGAACTAATGGTTGACTGTCACAAACCCTTGAGGCCTTCATCTCTGTCCTGCCGGATCCAGGACTTGCAGAAGCCGAGCAGAGGGCAGGAGGAGTAAGGGTCTCTGACGCAGGTGAACGGGGATTCTTACAGGACAATCACTGTCCCTGGACCTGGCAGCAATAGTGGTCCCAAAGGACCCTGAGATCAGGCCTGCTGCCATAAGCAGGGCTCCCTTTGCCCCTGGCTTGGAGTTCTCTTCCTTTGTCCCCTCAGATTTCCACTTTTAGGGCTTTTTATTATTAAAATGATGGGACTTTCTTTTTTTAAACACTGGAACATAGCTAATGTGGTGCTAAGAGGAAAATTAATAGCACTAAATTGCATGCATTCAAAAGGAGAAAAGTCTCAAATCAACAAAGGTTCTAGAACCTAGAAAACAAACAGGAAAAAAGGAAACAATGGACAGAAATCAATGAAATTGGAAACAAAATAGGGAAACTCAGCAACAAAAGCTGATTCTTTGAAATGATCTGTAAAATTGATAAAACTCTACCACAATGATTTGCAAAAAAAAAGAAGAATCACTAATATCATAAATGAAGGATGAGCTACCAATGCTGATCCCATTAACAATTAAAAGGAAAGCTATTAAAAACTCTGCCTACAACTTTGATAACTTGGATGAAATGCACTATTCCTTTAGGGACACAAGTTAAAAAATTCACACAAGAAATTACAGCTAATCAGAATAGGCCTTGCTGTGGTCCAAACACTGTGCTCCTCTCAATTTCATATGTTGGAACTTAATACCTTATGTAAGGGTGTTAAGAGACTGAGCCTTTGGGGGAGTGATTAAGTCATGAGGGGTCCACCCTCATGAGAGTGGTTAGTGCCCTCATAAAAGAGATTTAAGGCACCACCTTACACTTTCAGCAAAGTGGGGACATAGCAAGAGGGTGCCATCTGTGAGGAACAGGCTCTCACCAGACACCAAATCTGCTGGCACCTTGGTCTTGGTTGTAATACATGAATTTCTGTTGTTTATAAATAGTTCTGTCTAATGTATTTTGTTATGGCAACCCAAACAAGCCAAAAAGGGCCTATATGTATTAAATAAATTGAATCAAAAATTATCTTCCAAAAATAAAATGGAATAAAACCACCCTGATGGTTTTACTGGTACTTTCCACCAAGCATTTGAGGAAGAAGTGAAACCAACTCTCTAATCCCTTGTCAGAAAACAAAAGCAGATAATACCTCCAAACTCATTCTCTGAGGCAGGTATTACCCTAATAACTGAAATAGATAAAGATGCTATTTTTTTAAAACAGGAAAAGTATAAATGAATGCCTCTCATAAACACACTTACAAACAACCTGAATAAAAGGCAAGAAAATCATACTCTTAAAAATACATAAAGGAGAATAATATACCACAACAAAATGGGATTTATTCCAGATACACAAAACTGGTTCAATATTAGAAAGTCAACATAATCCACCACATCAATGGCTTTATACAAGAAAAATCATATGCTTGATGCAGAAAAATTATCTGACAGAATTTAACTCCCATATATGATAGAAACTCCTAGAAAAAAAATAGGGATGAAGGATGATATAGTTTGAGTGCATCCTCCAAAATTTTCTGCGTTGAAATTTGTTCTCCATTGGGAGGTATTAAGAAAGTGGAAACTTAAATCAATCTCTGTTGTTTAGAGGTGGCGTCTTTGGGAGGTGATTAGAATTTGATAAGGTTGTCAGGGTGGGACCCCCATGGCAAGTTACTGATGACTTTATAAGAAAAGGGATAAGGACCTGAAGACACACACACACACACACACACACACACACACACTCTCTTAACATCTTTTGCCACTTGACACCCTACACTGTCTCAGGACTCTGTCAACAAGAAGTTCATCACCAAATGCAGTCCCTTGACCTTGCACTTTTAGAACAATGGGACAGAAAACCGTTGTTTCTTTTTTTCTTTTCTTTTTTTTTTTTTTGTTCTTTCTAGATATACATGACCGTAGAGTGTATTTGACACATTATACATAGAGTATAACTAACTTCCCATTCTTGTGGTTGTGCGTGATGTGGAGTTATACTGGTCATGTATTCATATATGAACATAGGAAAGTTATGTCTGATTCAATCTACTGTCTTTCCTATTCCCATCCCCTTTCTCTTCCCTTCATTTCCCCTTGTCTAATCCAATAAATTTCTATTCTCTCCCCACCACCTTTATTGTGTGTTAGCATGTGCATATCACAGAGAACATTTTGCCTTTGATTTTGGGGGGATTGGCTTATTTCACTTAGCATGATAGTCTCCAGTTCTATCCATTTACTGGCAAATGCCATAATTTCATTTTCTTTATGGTTGAATAATATTCCTTTGTATATATGTACCACATTTTCTTTACCTATTCATCTGCTGAAGGGCATCTAGGTTTGCTCCATAGTTTAGCTATTGCGAAGTGAGTTACTCTAAACATTGATGTGGCTGTGTCACTATTGTATGCTGATTTTAAGACCTTTGGGTACATACTGAGAAGTGGGACACCTGGGTCAAATGGCGGTTTCAACCCTTGTTTCTTTATTATGTGACTTGCCTCAGGTATTTCATTGTAGGAGTGCAAAACAGACTAATAGAGGAGAAAATTTCTTCAACTTCATAAAGTGTCTTACATAAAACAAACGAAAGCCCCACAGCTAGCATTATCTTCATAGTGAAAGAAGGAATTTTTTATAACATTGGGAACATGTAAGGAATGTCTACTCCCACTTTCCTTATTTGACATAGTGCTAAAATGTCTGGGCCGTACAATAAGGTAATAAAAGCAAAAACTAATCATATAGATGTTAAGTACATGATGAGTACAGGACTACTTCTCAAACTCATTCCATAATATGTGCAGTTACAATAACACAAACTTATTTCTGTCCACAACGTTTTTTTTTTATTTTTTGCTGGAGTTCATAAAAATATAACCATATAATAAGAATAAGAGTTTCAGATGGGCCAAAGCTAGAACCAGGGGAAAGATCACATGAAGTAAAAAAAATACTCCTCTTCTTCATGGGTCTCTCTGGGTCAGCTTAGATTTTGCATCTATTTTGTGTCTCCAGAACACTGTACAGTATTTAATGTAACATCACTTTTGTGTGTGTGCATGTGGTCCTGGAGATTGAACCCAGGGCCTTGTGCATGTAAGGCAAGCACTGTACCAACTGAGCTATAGCCCCAGCCCTATAACATCACTTTTTCCAGTTATTAATATCTTCTGGCTTTCCTATCTTTCTATTCAGGCTGTAAGATCTAACATTTTGAAAGTGTGCTTGGCCCATACACTTTGGCTGAATTAAATACTCTGTTGCTTATTCTCAATGTCCAGCATGAGTCTGTTGCAAATGACACAGTTAAGAGAAAACAGTATTAGAGGAAGTCATTTAGGAAGAAATTGATAATGGACAATCATAGAAGAAGCTATGGACTCAGTGGATAACTGGGGAACATATAGATTACTGGGTTCTAATTGTATTCTTCTCAGCTGCCAATGCATTTCCACTTTTTAAAAATAATCCTTGGATTATATACCTTTTGAGAAAAAATGGTTACAGTACCCTGGTTTCTAAAACCCCTTCTCTTTCCAGGTTATTTCTTCTATCAGTTCACTCTTCTTCATAATAAGCCACTCCAAAACTCAGGTACTTAGAACAACAATCATTTATTTAATTTATGATTCAGTGGTCTAGACTTTAACTCAAGTGATCTCCACTGACTTGTTCATGCCTCCATGAGATCGGTGTGTGTTTTGACTGGTCCCTGGGTGAGCTAAGATAGTCTCACTCATATGACTAATACTTGGCAGCCTATCCACATACCCAGCTGGACCACGTGTCTGTCATCATCTATCAGGTTAATGCTGGCTTTGTCGTATGGTAATCACAGGATTCCAAAAGCAGCAAACAAGCAAGTGCTAGCATATTTTAAGCTTCTATTGTCCTACCTTTGCTCAATGATCAAGTTTGAGCACTCTCTTCAGGAAGTGCTTGATTTTCCTGCCTGCTTGTCCCAAAGCATAGGTAACCCAAAGTGCCCAGGTGGCAGCAATAGCTTAATTAATGAGGCCCAAGTAGAAGCATTTCCCCCCTGAAACAAGGTCCTCAAAACATACCTGTATGCCTCAGAATTGCAGGAGCAGAAAACATAAGTTCCTCATTTGGGTCCCTAACAAAAGGGCAACTGAGGCCACTCCTGCTTCCACCTCTGGGTTCTCATGTATTTGCCTACGGGGATATAGTGATATACGTTTTTACTGATTTAGAATACACACTATAGTCTGGGCACTTTGGCACACACCTCTAATCCCAGCAACTCGGGAGGCTGAGGCAGGAAGATCACAAGTTCAAGGCCAGCCTCAGAAACAATGACACCTTTAGCAACATAGAAGGACCCTGTCTCAAAACAAAAAATAAACAAGACTTGGGATATAGCTCAATGGTAGAGTGCTACTGGGTTCAATTCCCAAGTGTCTGTTAGCTGATTTTTCCGTTGTACTTGTAACAAAGTCTTCCAACCTTCTGTCAGGCCAGCAGCTGTTCAATGGTACAAGATAGGATATGACTGGATTTCTAGGGCATGTACCCATTTATACATTGTAGAAGAAAGGGTCCAAGGTTGCTATCTGCCACCAATTGACTGGTTGGTTTTTTCAAAAGATTCTTCATGTTTTTCAACGGGTTTAATCTCTGGAACCAGTAGTCACTAGATAAGCCTTGGTGAGTAGTAGTCTATGCTATTGGGACCTGGAGTAACTTTAATCCCTGCCTTCACACCTTCTCCTTGCTATAAACTATTATTCTGTCCCTGGAGTAGCTGATAGCAAGGACTGACTGATGACCACTGAGCGTGAAGCTGAGCAAAACAGTTCATCTGTTTAGTACCTCTTCAACAGTGGATATTTTGGTGGTCATTTTATAATGCATTAGTTATCTATTGCCATATAGCAAACTCCTCCAATACTTTGCCGTTTAAAACAACAACATGTATTACCTTTCATTATCTTATCAGGAATTCAGAAATACTTGACTCTAGTACAAGAAGTTGCCATCAATTTGCTGCCTGGGGATCCAGTATGGGGCCTGAAAGGTTCATTTGCAAGTTCACTCAGATAGCTTTGGAGGAAGGCCTCTGTTCCCCACCATGTGGGCTGCTCCAATGTTCCCTGAGTATCCTCATAACATGCCAGCTGGATTCTACCAGAGAAAGTGATTAAGAGAGACAAGACAGGAAGCTACAGTGCTTTTATAAACTAGTCTCCAAAATTACACATCATTACTTTCCCTTTATTCTTTTCATTAGAATTCGGTCATAAGTTCATTCCACACACAAAGGGACAGGAATTGGTCTCCATTTCTTGAAGAGAGTAGTCTCAAAGAATATTTAGATATTTAAAACCAATACAAGTGGTACAAACATCTTCATCCTATGTGTCCACTTCCATAGGTGGATACACATGCCTCTACCCTTCTCTTCCTCCTTAAGTTGGTCACTCAGGTTCTCTTGGAAGCAGATATAGAGATGGAGTTAGGGGTAAAAGCAAGTTTTTGGGGTTGAGGAGGTTACACCTGTGAAAGACAAAAGGAAGAGATATAATTTGGCAAAGGACTGATTGAGTTATGACACAGGACTGACAAACTGTCTTTCAGCTCAATGAGGAATTATAAAGCAATGAGCTTATTTTTAAAAATCTCTTAGAGGGATCCCACATGTGCAGAAATGGTCAGGCCCATTTTTCTCAGCAAAAGTTAAGGCAGACTTTGAATAAGTTAACAGGCGCAGGCAGTTAGCTAACCATATCCTAGCACCTTTGCAGGAGGAATACATTTGACTCCCACCTGGGTGACTCTTGATACATCCCTGACTGATCTGGATGCAAATGGGCAAGTGTAGAAGTTGAACTCTAAGAAAGGCATGGTAAACCAGGGCTCAGAACCCTCCCTGATGAGGGTCAGATCGTGCCATCAGTAAGTGACCCCAAAGAGCTGAGGCTGAGGGTATCTAGAGTTCATAATAGAGGAAGGAGATGATGAGGGTAAGTTGTGTTCCTGGGGTCAAGTGTTGAATGCAAGCTGCCACTTACACTCCTCTTGAAGGTTCTCATGGGAAAGGATGGAATCCTAGAGAAACTTTCCCTACATGAAGTAGATACAAGTCATAAGGTCTGGGAGGTCCAGCAGTAGTGCCTTTTGAAATGGAAATGTTACATGGTGGAAAAGATGGAAAACCAGAGGGCATAGATATCTTAAGAGCCCTATGTTATCTCTGATCTGTTCTTGGAACTTGGATGTACTTCTTCATATAAGTTCCAGGAGCAATTAGTTCCTCAAGGCTTGGTGTATCTGTTAGAATCTCACTCATGATAAGTATCCCTGACATAATGGTCATCTAGTGATTCATCTCTGGGTACTCAACTCACCAGGGTTCATTAATGCATCAGGACTCATTTTCCAAAAGCTGTATAATTCTCCACTTCAAATGATATGGCCTTTCTCCAGAATGACTTGCATTACAATTCTTAAATTAGAACTAAACCATAGAGTCTACATTGTGACTTTTTAAAATTATTTATCCCACAGATAATGTTAAAAAATAATAAGATAGTCTGATAAAGTGTATGACTTGCTGAGCTGCTTGCATCATCTCTTAGACCTGCTCCAGAAACCCTTTTTACACTGGAACCAACTCAAAACTATCAGCCTTTCATGTCACTTAGCATACAAGCTGGAGTAGTGTTTACAGGTATAGAAACACAAGTAGACCCCACAAACATTGTCTGTCATAGCACTTGCCTGCTCCCTGTTAAGCTAATGTGAGCAATCAATGCATCCAAGATGCTTAACCACTTCTTGTTGGTCTAGGTGGCTTATTGATGGCATGACCAGGACTGTCATCTGAGAAGGGCCTGAGCCCTTGGCTCACCAAGCCTTTCTTAGAGTACAGCTTTTACACTTGCCCATTTATATCTAACAATCTGGTAAGAATGTTTATCTAATCTGACTGGCATAATGTCCTCAATATAAGTACCAGTGTGATGATGATCATGTGTCCTAGCAGTTCATATCTTTTGAGATATTACGATAGACAATAAGAGTTAACATAGCCCTAAGGCAAGGTTGTACATGAATATTTTTATCCATTCCAAGTGAATACGGGGGCTAAGGAGTTATAGTTCTTACCTAGAATGCAAGAGGCCCTGAGTTCTATCTGCAGCATCATAGGAAGGAAGGAAAGAAGGAAGGGAGGAAGGAAGGAAGGAAGGAAGGAAGGAAGGAAGGAAGGGAGGGAGG
>JAJEJO010003067.1:0-174931 GCA_020662805.1 Glaucomys volans | reverse complement strand
CTTTCTTTTTCTTTCTTTCTCTTTGTTTTCTTCTAAAGCAAACAACTTCAGCTTCATAGTTATTCATTCTTGCTGTTTTTTCATTACACAGACTGCATAGAATCCTTGCTGACTACCTGTATATTTGGTCCCAAATGACACATGTTCTAACTAACATGTTCCTCTAACTCTCTGAGGGGCAGGCCCTCCAACTCTCACTCAAACTCTGTTCTTAACATTCTTTGTACCCCAAGGACTCCTTATTATTAAAGAGTGGTCATTTCATCTCCATTGTTTCAGGGTGTCTTACCCATCATCACGTTCCTTAAATGGTTTTCTATGTAACAAATTATTACAAATAGTGGTCTATCACAATACACCTTGTCTCCCTTGACATTGGCCCTTAAAGGCATTTACCCTAAATTTTATTTTATTCTATTTTATTTATTGGTGGTGCCAATAAATTGAGTCCAGGGTCTCACACATACTAAGCACATGTTCTACCACTAAGCTATACCTCCAACTCCCAACTTTACTTTTTTAAGGCTTCTAGGTCTGGTAAAGCCTACCCCTATGTGCTATATAATTCAGGAAAAACCTCAAATTGAATGAAACAAACCTCACATTTTATGTAATATTTTGGATTATTCATTTATGCTTTTACTAAAAATTTTGAAATGTTCTGAAGAATAAAGGAAAACTCCCTTTGAGGTGGTGCCTGAGAACATTGTAGGTATCTCAGCACAATTTCTTACAGGTGCATAATACTCTGCTTTCCATATGAAATGCCCTGTCCACTCTCCTCCCCCTCCTTATTTTTTGTTTTGTTTTGGTTTCTTTTGGTATTCGGGATTGAACCCAGGGGCTCTCCACCACTGAGCCACATCCCCAGCCCTATTTTGTATTTTATTTAGAGACAGGGTCTCACTGAGTTGCTTAGGGCCTCGCTAAGTTGCTGAGGCTGGCTTTGAACTTGCGATCCTCCTGCCTCAGCCTCCCAAGTACTGGGATTGCAGGCGTGCGCCACCACGCCCGGCCCCCTCCTTATTTTTTAATTTTTACCAAAAATCGTCTTCTTTTCAAAATACTCTAGTTCCAGATGCTGTTGTGCTGGAACTAGTTTCTTATTGTTCTTCCTAATTTATAGGAGTCTTATATTTTTGGTGCCATGAACTCATTCATCATGAGACTCAGGTTATTGAGAAATAGGATGAGGCCACAAGCTAAGTAAGCAGAAACTGGTCCTCCTACCTTTATTTATTACATTTTTTTTAACCATTTCTAGTACATTTTCAACTAGGTATGTTTTTTTGTTTGTTTGGTTTTTTTTTTTTTTTTTTTTTTTTTTTTTTTGGTACCAGGGATTGAACTCAGAGGCACTCAAACACTGAGCCACATCCCCAGCCCAATTTCATGTTTTATTTAGAGACAGTGTCTCACTGAGTTGCTTAGCGCCTCGTCATTGATGAGACTGGCTTTGAACTGGGATCCTCCTTTCTCAGTCGAGCTGCTGGGATTACAGGTGTGAGCCACCAGGACTAGCTCCACCAGGTACCCTTAATACTTCATTGCTCTCTCAGCTTTCTTGGATCTAAAACTTCTCCTCACTGTTTCCTGACATTTTAAAGAGTGTCTTGAGGAGGTGGGAGAGAAAGACAGAAGAGCTGACTGGAAGCTTTCTCTTCTCTTCACAAGATCGCGTGTGATGGACTCCTGTGGTAAGAGGAGAAGTGAGGGAGGATGTCAGAAAGGGAAACAGAGACTCCAAACTCCTCTTCCCTTCGAAATGAAACTGGCTGCTGTCAGCATTTGATTTGATGGATAAACTATCCAGAACTCTTTGTCTTTGTTGCAAAGAATTTCCATTTCTCACAGGGTAAATCTGTGTCTACTCTGGGCACAGGATATATATATTTATAAGTAATATATATGACTATGTGAATTTGCCTTAAGCCTGACAAATACTTGGATACTGTTCCACAGTTTTGCCTGGTGTTCGGCAGCTCATATTTGTTTCATGATTATCAGTTCACAAAGAGTTTTGAATACCATGCTTGCATGATTTTTAATCTAAAAAATATATTTCAGAGACAGCTTGTAAAAGGTTGAAGTGCTTCTAAATGGATTTTCATCTTAGTTGCTCGTCTGCTAACAAAAGAGTGCTATACTTCCTTTCAACTCATGAAACCTATCAGAGTTCAAATAATGAAATTGATTAATTACATATTTTGAACTAAAAACCCATAATTTTATTTTAAAATATTTAGGGAGAATATTTACATAAAATTTTTTTTCATGTTTTTGTGAAAAAGACTAAAATAACCCTCAAAATAGTTTTAAGAGATTTTATGATTTAAAAATGAAGTATGAATTATAATCTAATTAGTAAGTATTGAAGATAATGTCTGAATTGTCTTCCAAAAATTTTGTGAAGAAACTGCAATATCTCCAGTGCTTGTCTTGGTACAGGAAATAGCTCTAAGTTCTTAATGATTTACATATTTTTTGGAATTTCCTCTCATACCAGAAAGCAAAAATCCATTAATAACAGCTAATATTTACATAACTCTTAAGAGTTTGCAAACATTGCCCCTACTATTTTATCATTCGATCGTTCTAACAATTTTACAGGCGATATTATCATTAATTTTACTAGTTAAAAACTTGATCTTTCAAAAAGTTAAGTAATATTTCCATGTTTTCTTAATGCAGAGCCAAGATCTCCTAACTCTAGAGTGGACACTCTATTTTACCTCTATCTTTTGCTGATCAATTAGCTTGGTCAAGTTATTTGATCCGGGCTTTTCTCTGCAAACCAGAAAGAACGTTTGACTGATTTTAGAAGGTCTTTCTAGCTTCTCCACATCATTTCCTTTGGCACATTTCTGGTAGACATGGAAGTGAATATTTTATTTACTTCAACTAGAAACCACACCTTATCTGACTGAGCTAATTTGCTACATGGTGATTCTTTCCCAAGACTCACTCTAGTTTAGTATCTACCCTAAAGCTACATATGGTGAAGTCATAGAAAATAGGGACAAAATGAATGCTTCCTTTGGAAACTGTTTGTTAAAAATTAAAATCTTAAATTATTAATGCAATAATTATTCCAACAGTGACTTGAATAAATTTATATTTCAATCCCAGGAAAGAGGACCAAGAAGCAGAATTTAAGAAACATTTAGCATAGTTTTCTACAACTTTCTAGTTGTATTCTTCATTCAGCTAACTTAATGCAAGAAGTCTAGCAGTTGTCTGAATGGATAAATGTTTTATATTACTTTTGCAAAGCCCAAAAGCATGACTTCAAGTCCTGATATGTGTTCATCATAGTTAAGTGACCTTAAGGGAAGTTATTTAACATCTCTGTGACTCAGTTCTCTCAGCTGTAAAGCATTAATGCTTCTCTTGGAGTGCCCGTGAGGATTAAGGGACTTAACACACATAATGAACTTAGTGCAGTGCTGAACACATTAAAACCGCTATATAGATGTGTAAGATAGTAATATTAGTCACCATTTAATGTTGCTGCTGTTATTAAATGTGGTAAAATCTTTAAAACCCTGTGATTTTTATACCTCCCGCAGACTTTTGGCCATATTCTAATCTAGAACGAAGCTTTATGTCTTTTTCTTTGCCAAACCTTGCTTAAGCCACCAGGAGAGGGCCTTAAAATAAACCTAGCTGTTGTTTCCCCTTAAAATGAGAGGCTGGTAGCCAGTTTAAAAATAAATAAATAAATAAATAGGTCCACAGAATCTAGGCTTGTGTCTGAACAAAGAGGAAATGCCAGGAAATGGGTGAAGAGAGTTGTGAGTTCCTTTAGAGAAAATGGCTATGTCATACTTACTCCTTATTACCAGACTGTTATCAATCTCATAATAACTTTTTAATGCATCCGACCTCAAGAGGAGAACACCCTTGTGCCTGTCTCAACCAGTTTGGACTACTGTAACAGAGTCTCACAGACTGGACGGCTGACACAATACACATTTATTTCTCACACTTCTTGAGGCTTGAAGTCCAAGATCAAGTTGCCAGCCTTGTCAGGGGCTTCTTCGTGGGTGTGACTTCACATAATCACCCTACGTGGAAGTACACATAAGAGGTGGAGTTCAAGAGTCGAGTCTTTCTCTTACAAGAACACAAATGGCTTCTTGGAAGTTTCACCCTCATGACTTTATCTAAACATAACTACCTCCCCAACGTCTCACCTCTGAAATCATTCCATTGGGGATTAAGGTTTCAGCATATAGATTTGTGGATGGGAGTTGGGCACAAACACTGTCCAAAATAGTACCTTTCTGATTACAAAAGGAGAAATCTAATCTGGGATGAATTTAAAGTATTTTAATAATTGACAACTTAAAAGTAGATAATAAGTTATTACTACACAGATTACCAATACTTGTAGAAGAATTTCTATCACTAAGTTTGAACCATAGGCAGAAATGACCTTTAAAGAAATTATGGTATAAATAATAAGCAAACATGTATTAGTGGCTTGAAAACATATTCAAAATTTGCTGGATGCTGTGGGGCACACCAGTAATCCCAGCAGCTCTGGAGGCTGAGGCAGGAGGATGACAAATTCAAAGCCAGCCTCAGCAGTTTAGTGAGGCCCTAAGTAACTTAGCAAGAACTTGTTATTATTGATTAAATAAATAAATAAATAATAAAACGTGCTAGGATGTGACTGTGTATAACACCCCTGTCTTCAATTCCTGGTACCAAAAAAAAAAAAAATCAAAATTAACATAATTCGTAAGGATATTTGACGACCTTATCACAGAATCACAGCTATTGAAGAAGGAAGGTGGTATGGTGTTACCTGAAGCCCAGTTACCTGAAGCCCATAGGATAGGCTCTTAAACCTATCAAAATCCTGTTAATAGGATTAGATACAGCTACATATGATATTAAACAATTGGGAAGAAACTCAAAATAGAGATTTAGGAGGTAGAAATTTGTTCCCTGTCTTGTTCTGCCATGCTGTCATCTTGTTCCAAGGTTCAAAACGGCTGTTTAGGTACTTCCTAAACAGTACTTCCGGCTGCACTGCAGGAAGTAGGAAAGAGTAAGTAGGAATTTAGTGCTGCAGAGCCACAAAGCTTATTTTCTGATGTGACTCCCTGGAAATCCCATACAACACTAACACCAAACATTTTATTACCCTTTTAGTTATATGTTCAAGCATACCCGAGAGAGACTGGAAAATTAGTCTTTTACTCTGAGTGACAATATGCCATCAAAATATTGGTGTTTTGCTCCTGGGAGGGAAGGAAAGAGTAGCTGCTGGGTGTGCAATTAATAGTCTCACCCACAAAATCACTTATCCAAGTCGTAATTACAGGAGTTCTATTAGCTTAGAAAATGCAAAAAGTTATTTGATGGATATTTTTGAGACATTGACTCACAATGAAAAGTGTCTACATTCTATGTATAAAATAAAAATCACAGTGGTACTATCTGAGTAGAAGTGATTGACATCAAATAGTTTAACAGTTATTAAACAGTGATTAAGTCTTGGCCCTAGAACCAGGCCACTAGGGTTGAGTTGTGGTACTAACTACATAGATTTGGAGAAGTCACTTAGCACCTTTGATTCTTCATCTGTGAAAAGGAGAAAACAGTGCTTAGTTTTTAAAGCTGATATGAGAATTAAGTTAAAAATGGAAAGTTAATAAATATTGAACTGTGCTAATACCTAGTTAGTGGTCAGTAAATACTGGTTATTATGATAATTGGTCTTTTATTAGCATTAAACCCAAGGAACACATAGATTTCTACTATATGAAACACACAATAAAAGCAAGAAAAATCTATTAAATGTATATATTACTTATATGCCTATTAAATTCACATTTAATCTTAGACGGTGTGTTATTACTGGGAATAAATGCTCATAAAGGAAAAGTGATCTATATTTTATAGAAAGGTTTCATTTAATGCATAAACTGCCAAAGGAAAAAACTATAAAACTTTATAATATTATATAGGTAGGGCTGTATTTATCTACATCATAAATTAGTATACATTTTATAGTATTAATAGCCAAGAAACTCACACACAGTATCCAAAAAAGATAAAAGAACAAAATTATGCCTAGTATATAAATCACCTGATTCTAATTAAATCATGAGTATTTTATGCAATAATACCCAAATACCTATTTGTGAAGTTTCATCTATTTAAAGCTTCATGAAATCTGCTCATTATTCTTTGTGTTTTGCAAGTAGTCAATTCTCCAATATTAATTCTAAAAGTGTACTCATTAAAGGAACTGTGAAAACCTTGATATACTGACAAATTGCACCCTCCAGTGGAAAAAAAATGTTTATCCATAAAAATGTAGTGTTTGCAGATGGCAGCTTTGGTAGATTCAAACATGCTTCTAAGTAAATTTTTTTAAATGTAATATATTTTGTGACTTGAATGAATGTATATCCATCTCTATATTACATTATATTTTCTAGGTCCCTAGGAAGTTGCTCTGAGTTTCAGATCCTATTATGTTAATGGGACATTAAATGTTGGAAAAGTAAAATAACTTTTTAAAGAAATGTTTAGAAAGAAAATAAAAGATGAAATTGTACCCTGTGCACATGCACATATTATTTTCTAAACAAATATCCTCAATGGTGTATTTAATAAAAATTTATTTTAGATATATCATACCTCTTTGCATTGAAGTTGAGGAGTTTTTATATTAATAACTTTTATTTATATTTCCATGAGCAAAGACTGGTTGGAAGGATCTTCAGTTGGTCAATATTAGAAGAGGACTTTTTAAAATTGATTAAACAAACAATGAACCCCACATGTATTCGTCTCATAAACTGAAAAGGGAGGAAATAGGCTAAGGAAAATAAATACTTTCCCATGGAGAAGTGCTAGGTGCTTAGATACAGGTAATTGTCTCCTCCTCCTTGCTGCAGTCATATGGCGATAAAACAGGTTCATAAGGCTTTTCATTTTTTTAAAAACGGAAGTCCTAAAGACAATGCAAATTGAATATGGTCTTCAAGAAATACGAAGTACAGCTCCTGCAACTGCCTAGAATCAAGAAATGTCTTTATTTTAAAAAGTCATCAGTAAATGTTTCATTCTGCTTCAAAATACAATGTATGCAATTCAGCAAAAACATAAAAATTTATGCTAAAATTATTGTTTTTCAAAAAGAACCAAAACACTGGGCACATCTGTTTGTCACTCTAGTCTGAGAAGTTAAAAACTGAGAGAAATATTAAGTGATGAACATAGATAGACTTGACTCTAAAACTGAACTCACTTCACAATATTCTGTGCTAATTCCATAGCTATCAACCCCATTCTCCATCTTCTGCTTCTCCTGAGTCAGTGCATGCTATCAGACTCAGATGCAGATGGAAACTGAGGTCCTTTCCTTTACTGTCTTCTGGCCCAGAAATTCCTCCCCCTTCTGCCTTTTCTCTACTCCAACATGGCCTCTGAAATTCTCTTCTGTTTTCCTAAGTAGAACTCTCCTGTAGCTTTTACTTCACACGTCTTGTGCACCAGCTATCTAGTTTTTATCCTTACTATCCCCTTAGTGGACTTCTAGGTCTCTTCTTCCTGGAGAATTGTGCTAAGAAATACATCCTTCTCCTTAAGTTACCTCTTCGCAAACATTTGCTGTCCTTGACAAATTGACTTAATCTTAAAAGACAGCAAATATAATATTTTCCTCTGTTTCCTAAAGCTGTTAGAGCCAGGGCCTAATTCTGATCCTCTCCCTGCTGCTCTCTTCTTTGGTCTTGTCTCTTCTGGGAAACCCTGTCTAGAACCAGCCTACTAGGCACTCAGCTGCTGGGAGGGTTTGCTCTCACACTCTGGAATGCCTTCTCCACCCTAACTCAAGGTTTTTATGCTGCTGGTCTTGTGCTGTATTTCAACTTCTTCTAGGTTGTCTGATTTGCTTTACTCATTTACCATCTTTTTACTTTATTTTACCTATTTCTTTCTGTTCATCTTTTAGAAATATAAAATATTCCCACTTCCTAAATTATTATCTTATTGGTTTGACTCTTTAGCCTGTTAGCATGATTTATCCATTTTATTTTTTCTTTTCTTTATCCATTTTAGTTCATTTTAGTTTTTCTTTTATCTTTTTTTCCATCTTTCCATGCTAAATAGTAGATTAGGCCCACTAAAAAAGAAAGAACAACAGAGAACAAAGAGAGAACAGTTTTTCATGTCTAGTGGAGGAAGCATATTAATTTAAAAATACTTAAAATTCGTGTCTTAAGTACTGAGCATATGAATGAATTACTAAACAAGTTAAAAGCTTCCATAAAGAAGAGCTGAACTGAGGTCTCATAAAGAATGAAAATACGTAAGAGACAAAGTTCCACAGACAGATGAGGGCCAGCAGGGCTGGCAAGCTTATCTGCAAGAAGTAAAGGCCATTGAAGCACACAGAAAAGAATACACAGTATGACATTTAGAGCCAAGTGAGGTTTGGATCATATAAGTTTTGTTAAGTATCTTAAAACCAAAAAGAAGTAATTCAAATATTTTGGTAGCAGTAGAAGTGACATGAGATTAGCATTTGGAATCTTACTCCTTTACCAACTGGCTGTGTGACATGACCTTTGGGCGAGTTTATCAACCTCTCAGCCTTATCTGAAAGGCAATAATTATAGCCATTACCAGCAGTAGTATAAGAAATCATAATGATAATGATGGGTCAGCTTTATGGGACATGTACCTTGCACTAGGCTATTTTCAGCATGTCATGTTTTTTCTCTTTTGATCCTCCATGAAGTAGTTACTATAACTATCACTCCAGCTTTTCAAATGAGAAATATGAGGTACAGAAATTAAGTGAAATGAATAAAACAACTATTTAATGGTAGATTTCCTACTTAAAATAACTTTGTAAAGATTACACAATTGACAAAAATTAAAGCCGTTATCATAGAATCCAACACATAGTAGGCATTTTACAAATGTTGTTCATGGTATTAGAGGTTCCATAATTACTATGTATTGTACCGGAAATGAGTTCAGATTTTCTAAGACCCTATCCAAAGTTGAATTCTGATCAGATCAGTGTCATTTTCTTTTTCATTTGGCCAGTGTTGTCATACAAACTATTTATACTTATTTGTAAACATGTTATCTTTTTCAGTGGCCATGGAAAATCTGCCGGCACTTTCAGCTCACTTGTGCCACCGTAGTACTTATTAACTACATAGGCTTTAATTTCTTTACTGTCTATGCGCCGACCATCCCATGCTCCTCACCGTATCAAGAATTTCCCCCGGGCTTTCTGCTACTGTAAATATGTTGTCCTAATTATCTTCTTCACCAAATACTCCAACTTCTTCCTGTTAAGTTGGCTTTCCTTAGAGCATATTGCTTCTCCTGTAGTTGCTCTAATGGGTGTTTCCTACCACATCTTCCTCCTCTGTTTCCCAATCAATTCCAATCCATTATTCCTTTAAATTAATGTAAAACAGCAGCTCCTTTAAGGTCCACATGTCTGTCTGTACCACATCCTGCCTTTGTAGTCCCTGCCATTCCTAACGTTGCATTACCCATATCCAAGAGACTTCTGCATCCACATATTTGGCCCACACAACATCCTTGTCTCTCAGGGCTATGATTCCAACTTCACTGACCTCCACATTCACTTCATTCCACTCAAGCTGAGCAGTGGAGCAGAGGTTATCAAGTTGGGTATAAGGCCTGAAATTGATGGTTTGGTTCAGGAAATTTAAAACATATAGTTGATCTGACGGGTCCTCGGTCACCACAAATCCAAAATTATATGTGAGTGTCTCTAAGAGGGCATTTTCTGCTGAAATCTAAAAATGTGTTCCAGTAATCAGTTACTACCTGAGGGTATGTCCCCCTACACAAATTACTCTCTTGAGGCTTCTACTGTATAAGATAGGATCAGAAAACAGTTTCTTACTGGTCAGCAGAATACTCTTGGAGACAGTCATTGTGTTTTCATAGTAAGATCTTATTGCCTGCCTCGCATACATGACATAGTCTTACTTTGGAGACAAAATCTAGAATAGCCTGCAGTAACTATGACATTATCTGACACCTTATCTTTATGGTGCTTTTCAAAATTTTTTTCTATTATCAAACTGTGTTTATAATAGAAGAACTGATATATATATATGTATATATCTTCAGTTCATATATATATATGTCATGTTTTGGGGGGGTATTGGGGATTGAACTCAGGGGCACTCAACCACTGAGCCACATCCCAGCCCTATTTTGCATTTTATTTAGAGACAAGGTCTCACTGAGTTGCTTAGCACCTCATTTTTGCTAAGGCTGTCTTTGAACTCTCCATCCTCCTGCCTCAGCCTCTCAAGCCACTGGGATTAGAGGTGTGCCCCCCCCCCCCCAGGTGCTATTTTTTTTTTTGGGGGGGGGAGTACTGGGGATTGAACCCAGGGGCACTCCACCACTGAACCACATCCCCAGCCCTATTTTGTATTTTTATTTAGAGACAGGGTCTCACTGAGTTGCTTAGGGCCTCGCTAAGTTGCTGAGGCTGGCTTCGAACTCGCGATCCTCCTGCCTCAGCCTCCCAAGGGCTGGGATTACAGGCGTGTGGCACCGCGCCCAGCTCCAGTGCTAGTTTTTGAAAATTGAAGAAAATAGAATTTTATATCTCCCCACTATCTAGAAACAACCTATTAAAATTTTTATATAGTGTTTTCTGATCTGTACTCAGTGTAATTCTTCTCTACACATGTGACTAAACATATGAACAAAAGCTATTCTTTTATTTACATGAGGACTAGGGGTATAGCTCAGTGGTAATGTGCTGCTCGCCTAGCTTGTATGAGGTTCTAGGTTTAATCCCCAGAACCACACATGAAAAAAAAGTCCTTTTCCCCATAAAAATTATTTCATAAGCATTTCAATGTTATTGCAATTTCTTTGAACATACCTTTTTATTGAGATAAAATTCATAGATTATAAAGTTCTGCATTTTAACTCACATAATTCAGTGAATTTCAGCATGCTTTCAATGTAAAATTAATGTGCATATTTTGGAAATTCCATATAAACAAAATCATACTATGTGTGGTCATGTGTGTCTTCATTCACTTAGAATAATGGTTAAGGTTTACCCAGATTGTAGCATGAATCAATACTTTATTCCTTTTTATGGTGGAACAATGTTCAAGTGAATGGATATACCAAATTTTGCTTATCAACTCATCAGCAGTGGACATTGGGTTGTTTCTACTTTTTGACTATTATGAATAATGCTGCTTCATTTGTGGACAACTTTTATGTGAACATGTGTTTTTAATTGTCTTGGCATATATGTTTGGTATATATGTACAAGTGGAATTGCTGGGTGTTGTGATAACTTATGTTTAACTTTTGAACTTATGTTTAACTTTACAAGGGGCTGTGCCATTTAACTTTCCCACCAGCAATGTATGAGAACTAAATTGATAATAAAAGAGGAGCTCAATATCAGCAAGACACAGTACATTTTTGGCTTCTCAGTATTGATATTTGACAGCTCCCGAACAGTTTATCTGTTCAGAAGTATTTACTGAGTACCAGAACCTGGCATTTTACTCGTAAAGAATACAGTAGTAAATACGATCAATATGGCTTTTGTCCTCAAAGGTTTTTATCCTATACATGACCTCAGTGAGCAATCATGCAATGTGATAATTACAGTGTTCAAAGAGAAAAGGAAGATCATTGGCCATTATCCTGTATATGAGAGCACTCCAAAATTCTTTCAGGAAAAATATGCTTAATCCAAAACTATTTAAATCATACATATTAATGGAACTACACCAAATTAAGAAGAGGCATATATTGGAGGAAGAATATTCTAAGGAAAGGAAATGATATATTCAGAAGGCCAGGGGAAAACTGAGAACATGCTGTTAATTCTAAAAAATTTAAAGATGTTCCAACCGATTTATAAGATTAAGTTAAAACTCATAGGTAATTTAAGGATGTTTAAATTTAAATAAATGTTCCCATTACAAAAAAAGGAGATACGTGTTTCAGTAGATTAAACTGAGACATAATTATATTCTTTATTGACATAGATTATTAATATAAATGATGTATGACTGATTAATGAGAAATGTTCCAAGATGCCATCAACTCTAAGGACCTTTCAGCTTTTATACCTTAACAATCACTTGATTTCTTAGAGGATCACAACTAGTTCCTATTTTTCAGGATAACTGCATATTTTCAATACCAATTGTTTAGAAAAAGCAGTTTGTATAGAACATTGAAACTTTGGTTGGACTTTCATTTCTCTCTTTACTCCTAAATATAAATTTGGTAGAATTGAAGAAGTTAGCAAGGGTAAAATCTTAATGTACCATTACTCATACCGAAACACCTACATGCAATTTTTTAAAAGTCTATATGATTGATTTAACACTTCCCCCCTTGTTTGTGAATCCTCAGTCATGATTAAAGAGATCTTTCCTATTTTCTGCTATTTAAAATTTGTGCTTTATTATAGTACTTTTATGTCTTCAATATTTACATAGACAACTTTGATCCATTTGGAATTTATCTAGCTCTATTGACAAGTCTGCATAGAACTTACTTTTATTTCTGATACTCACCTTTTTTTCCATTCTCATATATTTGAAAGCTTATCTTTTTGCCACAGACTTAAAATTTTATGTTTCTATGTAGTAAATTTGTCTGTGAATTTGGATTCATTTATGTACTTTTTTATTTCTCTATTCTGTTTCATCGTATACCTCTGTTCTTGTGCCTATGAGACACTTTTTTAAAAAAATGGCTTTATTTAGGCTTCTCAAACACTACTCCACATGCATTTAAAGTAAATAATTTGGTTATGACATATGTATACCTTGGTGGAAACATCACACAATAAAAGTTATCAAAAAACATTTTATTGTGCTCTTCTTTTGTAATCTGTCTCTTTTCCCTGCTCCCACCCCTCAGCAAGCTTTGAGTTTCTAGAATTTTGATCATATGTAAATATACTCATTTTGTCTTTTGCTCAGCATAGTTATTTTGAGACATTTATTTGTTGCCTTTAATCACTAGTTTTTTAATTATTTTATTTTAAGAATATTCAATTGACACCCATTTATCCATCTTGGATATTTGAGTTGCTTCCATTTTTTGGCTATTATAACTACTGTGAACTTTTATATATAAAGCTGTATGTATATATGCTTTCATGTCCCATGGGTAGGATTGAATGGTTATCTTGTATAGTATGTATAAGCTTGATGTTTTTGGAAATTACTAGACTATTGGCCAAAGTACTTGTACCATTTTGGCCAATAGTCTAGTAATTTCCACAAGAAGTACACTCGGTATTGTGGCTCACTAATTGTAGGTAATATTATATATAAAAGAATATATAGGGCTGGGATATAGCTCAGTTGGTAGAGCGCTTGCCTCACAAGCACAAGGCCCTGGGTTCAATCCCCAGCACCACAAAAAGAAAATATATCTATATGCATATATATATGTATATATATGTAAATATATGAAAGAAATGCCTAAACTTTGGTTGGACATTGGTCTAGATGTGGCTCTAAAGTAATGGTTTATATGTAGTTAACAGGCAAATCAGACTTGAGTAGATGACCCTTCAGGCAAGTAGTGAAACTCATCCTGTCATTTGAAGGCCTCCAGAGCAAAGTCTGAGGTTTGCCAAAGAAGTATTTTTCCCTACAATTTAAACTTAGAAACCCTGCCTGAGTTTTCAACTCAGGAGAATTCAGACTCAAATTGGGAATCTCATCTCTTGCTGAATTTACAGCCCATGGAGCCTATCTTATGATTTCAAACTTAACCATTCCCCACAATCATGTGAGTCTATTCCTTTAAATAAGTCATTATATCTTTATTAAGTATAGCTGTATCATATTGTGTTTAAATTACATCTCCACTAAGATGCAAATTAAAAATAAAAAATATCTTTCTACATGCTTTTCCTTTTCCATGAAATGTCTGTATATTTTACCTACTTTATTTATATGTATATATAAATATTTATGTGATGTACACTCAAGGGTACACCTTTATATATAGTTCATCTTATTAATTTGAATTCCTTTTATATTCTAGCTGTAAGTTCTTTGCCAGATACATATTTGTTAAATGTCTTCTCCCAATCTTATGGATTTTCTTACTTTTAAAAAAATATTGAAGTCCAGCTTATTTGTTTTTAAATATGTAGATTAATTTGGAGACAATTTCACATCAGTGATTTTTCCAATATATGAATATGGCATATGCTATGGTTTGAATGCCCTCCTACCCCCGATTCATGTGCTGAAATTTCATGCCCACTGTAGTGGTATTAAGATGGGGCCTAAAGCAAAGTAGCTTAGGACCATTTTTGTCCTACTGTCTTCTACTTGAGGACAGTGTTCACCCCTTCTGCCACGTGAGGACATGAGAAAAAAAAGCCCTTACCATACACTAAGTGCCAGTGCCATGATCTTGGACTTTCCAAACTTCAGAACTATGACAAATTTCTATTGTTTATAAATTACCCAGTCAGTGGTATTTTATTACAGCAGCACAAGGTACTAAAACAGAATATTTCTTCAGTTATTTAGGTATTTCTCTAAGGTGTGTTTTAGAGGAGTTGGTCAGAAAATTACTCTTAATGTGTCATATTTAGCAAATGACTTGCTTTATTATGGTTTATGAGATTAAAATAATTTTACATTTCTAAAGGCTTGTGAAAAAGCAGAATAAAATATTTCATATCTGGTCCCTAACAGAAAACTGTTTGCCCGTTGTATTGTAAAGAATTGTGTATATATACACAATGGAATATTACGCAGCCATAAAAAAGAATAAAATTATGGCATTTGCTGGTAAATGGGTGGAGTTGGAGAATATCATGCTAAGTGAAATAAGCCAAGTCCAAAAAACCAAAGGCCGAATGTTTTCTCTGATCAGTGGATGCTGATGCCTAACGGGGTGGGGGGGGGGGGGGGGGGGGGGGGTGGTGTTGTTGTTTGCCAGGGGTTATGGGGAGGATAGAAAAGAATGGAGGACATATGAAGAATGGAGGAAATATGGTGTGGAGAAAATGGGATGGGAGGGGATGGGGGCAGGAAAAATAGACTGAGACAGATAGCATTACCCTATGTAAATGTAAGATTATATGAACTGTGTGAATAAAAATAAATTAAAAAAAAGAATTGTGTATAGATGTTGAATATCATTTGTTAAATTCATTTCCAAGTATTTTATATTTATGATGCTATTGAAAAACATCTGTTTATGATAAGTTTATTCAAAATATCACCTTCTTGGTACAAAGTAATTGTTTTATGGTTTTCAATGAATAAGTGAAGGAAAACATTTTCATCATTGGAAATAAACTTATGAATCAGTTTATTATTAAGGGATGCTAAGACCATGACAAATCAACAAAAGTCACAAAAGAAATTTCAGTATGTGAAGATTCCCTTTTTCTTGGTCTTCTGCCCTCCCCGCACTCTGACAAAAACTTCTGGCGCCAGAACGATGTGGATATCCTGACATTTTAATTTTTCTTTTATTCTTCATTGCTGATGGATTAGGCAGGTTTTCCAGAAAAACAGAAGCAAAAGGATGGAGAGATATAATGACCTACTTGAAGGAACTGATTCACATGATTGTGGGAGATAGCAAGTTTGAAATCATAGGACAGGACCCACAGGCTGGAAATTCACCAAGACATAAGATCTCAGTCTTGAGTTTGAATTCTCCTGGGTTGAAAACTTAGATGAGGTTTCTAAGTTGAATTCTTAGGGAAAATTGCTTCTTTGGCAAACCTCAGACTTTGCTCTTGAAGGCTTCAACTGATAGGATGAGGTTTACTACATTACTAGAGAGTCATCTACTCAAGTGTAGTATTTGCTTGTTAACCGCATCTAAAATATAACTTCGGAGCAACACCTAGACGGTTGTTTTACCAAAGATTAAGCATGTCCTCACAACCACTATGTAGGAGAATCCTCTACCTGTTTTTCCACAGAGAGGGTAGCCTTTTCAGCTCTATACGTGATGGGTAGACAGGGACTAAGGATTGAAACCCCATTTCATTTGGTCTAGGTCTTTTGTCTTGCCTTATGTCTGCACAATCTCAAGATTTGGGGCTGTACTATTTTTAAAAAAGACCCTCAGACGAACAATACCAGCTCACCTGGGGCTTTAATTAAAAATGCAGAAATCTCAGGTGCTATCTCAGAGCAAAGTTGTCCTTTTGGATTTTTCCCCTTTTGACTTCTTTTCCAACCAGCTGTACACTTATATGTCCCTTTTCTGTGTACAGAAAAAAAAAAAGTTTTAAAAATCATAATTTTTCTGTAATCCCAGTGGCTCAGGAGGCTGAAGAAGGAGGATCCCGAGTTTAAACCCAGCCTCAGCAAGGGCGAGTCGCTAAGCACCTTGGTGAGACCCTGTCTCTAAATTAGAATACAAAATAGGGCTGGGGATGTGGCTCAGTGGTTGAGTGCCCCCGAGTTCTATCCTCGGTACCCCACCCCACAAAAAAGAACCCGCAATCTTTGGAGTAACTGCATTTAAATCTTGCCGTTTAAATCAGAAAACTAACGAAGCGACGTCAATCTCGGTTTGTAAGGCGTTTGCCCGAGCGTGTGCTGGGACCGGTTTCCGGCGGTTGCCATTTGGCTGGTTACAAACTATTAAATACACCAGTGAGAATAAAATACGTTGGCACTGTTGCGCCTCTGCCAATTTCTTCGTAGGTCCCTATCAGACCTCCAGTCTTCCGTTTCCCCGCCGCAGCGAAGCTTTGCTGGGTTCAATTACTGGAAGCCACCAAGCCACCACGAAAACCCGGAGTAACGGATCTGGGGAGTAGCCAGGATCCCCAGAGCAACAGGAGAACCGACGGAGCATGCGTAAGGAAGGGTGCGCGCGCATGCGCATTGGTTGGCGCAGGGGCGCGCGCCGCCGCTCTGGGCGGCTTGGAGGCTGCGCGCGCGGTTGACGTGTTTGGTGGTGCGGAGGCGGCGAGACTCCGGGAGGGGAAGGAGCGGCTGGGAGGGGGGTGAGGTGGGGGGCTGAACCCGGAAGTGGGTAGGCACTGGAGCGAGCGCGCCCAGAGTGGAGTCAGCGGCTGGAAGCCAGCGGGGGAGCCCTGGGTTCCCGGTAATGGATCTGTGGGGCGTTTGCCCAGGGATACTGGGTGGGAAGGGTAACGGGTTTCTGGTAGGCGAGCGCATTCTCCGCCTAACCCGGGCCTGGAAAGGCTCTTTTGCTTCTTTTAGTCGTCCCTCTGTTTGACCCCACTTGTCTCGCTCTACGCCCTTTCTGGGGCAGTCTCCTGCAGGGTGGTTTTGGGAGAGGGACGCGTTCTGTCCCTGAATAGCTGTGCCTTGCCCCCCATAGGAAAGCATGCTAATGGAAAGACTCGGATTTCGCGGCCGCGACGGCCTTATTGTCACTATTTCAGCGCCCCCAAAACACGACTGCAGCCCCCCTCAACCTGCACCGTCAAGGATCTTGGAGAGAACCTTCCCGCTTCTGTCCAATTATTTCCACCCTGTTCGTGAATCAGGCCTGGAAGGTGTGCTCTGGCTTCCTTTAAAATTATTCTTTTGTTGGCTGTATTTTCTAACCTGGCCCTCCTTGTTCTCCGCCCTAAAATCTTATCCACGAATGAATGTGAGCTGTGACTTTTATCATAACTTAGTTATAATTTAGAAAGGATTAGCTGACAATTGCCTTTGACTGATTTAAGGTTGCTTTGCCTCTAGTTATTTTACATGATTCTTACTTTTGCAGACCATGAAACCCTCGGGCACGCCTGTCCAGAAGCTGTTGTCCAAGACAATCTAGTTTTCCTTTATGAATCTCTTAAGACGCTTATGAAGTTTCTTGTTCTGAAATTGCCATACTGCAATGAAGAAAAGGAGAAAGGTTACTTCAAATCTTGACGAGAAGATCCATCTGGGCTATCATAAAGATTCTTCGGAAGGAAATGTTGCAGTGGAATGTGACCAAGTGACCTGTACTCATTCTACAGAAAGACAAACTCCTGAAGCTCTGCACTGTTATCAGGAACTTCCTCCCTCTCCAGATCAGAGAAAGCTTTTGAGTTCTTTGCAGTATAATAAGAATTTGCTAAAGTATTTAAATGATGATAGACAGAAACAACCATCTTTTTGTGATTTACTTATCATAGTAGAAGGAAAAGAGTTTAGTGCACATAAAGTAGTTGTTGCTGTTGGCAGTAGTTATTTTCATGCCTGTTTGAGCAAAAATCCAAGCACTGATGTTGTCACCCTGGATCACGTAACACATTCTGTTTTTCAGCATTTGCTTGAATTTCTTTACACATCAGAATTTTTTGTGTACAAATATGAAATACCTCTTGTTTTAGAGGCTGCAAAATTTTTGGACATTATAGATGCAGTAAAGCTGCTAAATAATGAAAATGTTGCGGCTTTTCAATCAGAGCTAACTGAAAAGTCATCCCCAGAAGAAACACTAAATGAATTAACTGGAAGACTATCAAATAATCATCAGTGCAAATTCTGTAGTAGACATTTTTGTTATAAAAAGTCTTTAGAGAATCATTTGGCTAAAACTCATCGGTCCCTTTTGTTAGGGAAAAAACATGGGTTAAAAATGCTGGAGAGAAGTTTTTCTGCGAGAAGATCAAAAAGGAATCGGAAGTGCCCTGTTAAGTTTGATGACACCAGTGATGATGAACAAGAAAGTGGTGATGGGTCAGACAATTTGAATCAAGAAAGTTTTGATAAGGAAAAGTCAGATAAAAATGATTCTGAGGATCCTGGAAGTGAGTATAATGCTGAAGAAGATGAACTAGAGGAGGAAATGTCAGATGAATACTCTGACATTGAAGAACAAAGTGAAAAAGATAATGATGCAGAGGAAGAACCTGAGGCTGGTGATTCTGTAGGAAGCATTCATGAGGGATTAACTCCAGTAGTCATTCAGAACAGTAACAAAAAAATACTGCAGTGTCCTAAATGTGATAAAACATTTGACCGAATTGGTAAGAAAACTTTTGTCTCTTATCATTTACTTTACATGGATATTTAAAGGTAATAATTGAAAACTGAAGTTTGAAAATAAAGAGTCTTTAAGTAGGGAGGATAATTTTCTTTTCACTGCACAGTTTATCCTGTTATTTTACATTTGCTGTGTCTCAGGAATTATGTTAAGTATTTTATTACCCTTTTTTTTTTTTTGTCATGTCCTAATAGGTAATAGATTATTAGTATTGGGTGTGAAAGACTCCAGAGAATCAATAATTATCATGATCGGTTTTGATTTATAGCCTAGTTTTAGAAATCATTGCTACTTTTGAGTCATTATAGAAAATTTAATTAGATTATATTTAGTAATTTGTGTACTGTTTTCCCTTTGTACATGATAGTATGAATTACATAGTTACCTTTCCAGTACTTTTTAGAATAGAATGTTTTAAATTAGACTATAGTGAAGAATAAAATTATACTAATGTAATTTAATATTTTGGATAGATAATTTAGGAAATAACCTAATTAGTAATAGTAATTATTATAATAATGAATAAATCAAAAATTTTCCCTTTTAGAAAAGAGTATGTAGGAAATGTTCTCTGTAACCTGAAGTTTTGTATCAGTGCATATTTAATTTTGAGATGTCAGATATTTGCTAGTAAAGCAATTTTTTTAAAAAATATTTTTAGTTGTAGACAGACACAATACCTTTATTTATTTACGTGGTGCTGAGAATTGAACCCAGTGCCTCAGACATGCTAGGCAAGTGCTCTTCCACTGAGCCACAACCCCAGTCCCGTAAAGCAATTTTTGAAGTCTTATATGAACTATCTAATGGATACTTTTAATTGTAATAATTAAGCTATTTACATGTAAATTGAAGTTATGAAATTGTGAAATATATCCTACCACACCTAATGATAAGAACATAATGAGTTTAATTTGACTTTGTTTAATATGTTCCCATGTGTATTGTACTTTCGAATTCATTATTTTATTGGTATAGGTGGAAATTGGTTTTATAAAGTATTTATAATCATTTGCTATCAAAATATATCTACAGCATACACTAGGCATTAAAGCAGTAACTTTTTGCTTTTTATAATGCTTTTCAAATACATTTCTCTGAATCAGAATACTTTTCATAATCCAATTTGGTAATTATTTATTAATATTTTTATTGTGAGGCTCTGTACCAACGTGAATAAAATAACTTTTGAGTAACTCAGTCAATTGGAAGAGCTAATTACCAGGCACTTGTTAAAGACAGGCTAGATAAATGATGTTGAGAACTAACAAAAGACTAAGAGGGTATGTATTGAGGAGAGAACAGCTTTTTTGGGTTTAGGTACCTGAGAGCATTTCATCTTTCTAATGGATTCTGCTTCTTTGACCTTATACCCTTAGCACAAGCTTCTGGTATCTGCTTTGACTTAATTTGACTTGGAGATGAGTGAGCAAGGGTCAGTTAAAACATGCATTAGAGATCCAGCACATAGAACTCAAACTATGCCATTGAACACACTGGGCCTGTGAGATACTTTCTGAGAGAGGGATTCTGGATTGCAGTAAGACTGGGAATCTATATAATGTATAATCTGCATTAATTCTGCCATATTCTCTAATTTAAAAAAAAAAAACTGTTGATTTTGCTTAACCTAGTATTTCCTGAAATCCTTTTATCACAAGACACTGTGGGGATATTTCTTTTAATGTCTGAGGAAAATTGAGTTTTATGCACACGAATTGGGAAAGCACTGTTCAAGATTAAGGTGCAGATATAATAATAGATATAATAATTATTATATAATAGATATAATAATAGTATTAATAATAATAATAATAGTATTTGGCAAAATGACTTTTACCAAATACAGTCTAGATAGTTATGGGAATTATAGGACATATTGTAGGCTTATTTCTAGACATCCTCTCAGAATGTATTTTGCATTGCACTCTTTCCCTTTTGCTTACCTGCATTAGGGCTGTTTACTTTTCACTGGTACTTTCTCATCTCCATTACTTTATCTTGTCTCTTCCTTCAGCCATCTATCTATTCTTATCTTCTATCTATGTATATCTTATGTGACTAAAAGGCATAAGCTATGTTATGTCTGACTGCCTGGGTTTTTTTTAAATTCAGGTCTTGAGTGATTTACTTAACCTGTCTATACTTTTGTATTCTCAAAGTGAGATTATGCTAATATCATGCTCATAGTACCTTCTTGTTGGGGGTTATGATGATGATTAAATAGGATAGTTCTAGGAAGTCACTTAAACTATTGCACAGAATTTATGTGTTCAAAGAATTCTAGCTGCTCTTGTTATTCATTAGTCAAACATACTTATTGAGTCTCTAATCTCCCAAACACAAGTAAACCAATCGGAATTGATGTATTCCCTGTCGTTAAGAATCTTAGAACTTAATGAGTACATGCAAAAAGATAATCATATGACAATAATTATTAAAAGATAATTTTATCAGGATAAATACAGAAGACTGAGGGAATGAGGAGAGGCTTCCAAAAACAGATGATATTTGAGCTGAGACTTAAGAAATAGGGAGGAATTTTGAAGGCAGAAGGGCCAATGTGCAAAGGCATTAAGGGATGTTGTGTTCTGGAAATTGTTAAGGTTTGAGTGGTTTCAAGATAGGCAAGGAGGCATACGAAAAATGATAGGAGATAAGGACTGGCAAGTAAGTGGAGACCAAATTTTGAATGGCTTGTATTAATGCAGAGGAGTTTAGATTTTATCTGATGGAAACTATTGGAAAAAAACTTGATGGAGAAAATGACAACCTTTAGTAGTTTTAGAAAGATGTTGACTTCAGTTTGGAAAAGGAAATTAGAAAACAGGTTGAGAAAGTTAGGGAGAGAAGAAGGAGCATATAGCAGAGGACAGGAAGCATAATGGTGCTTGGACTAGTTAGATGAGTGGCCTTGGGAATTAAAAGTGGGATGAGGGTAGAACAGTGTTTTACTGAATGTAGACAAAGTAGATTGGTGATGGGTAGAGTAAAAAGAATATGTAGAAGATGTACCCTAAGTGTGCTACCATAGCATCCCAAAAATAGTTCAAGGGCTGCCTTCCATTCATCCTTCTCATATCACACTTATTCCTCTCACGGGATTTACAAATGTTGGTTGTTATTGTATGCGTTTCATTCAATTGTGAATCTGAAGCTTATGCATTTTTTTCTTGACTAGTATCCTTTGTAATATCCCAGGTCATTTTAAATTATGAGTTTTCAGTAAGCACTTGCTTCCTTGAGCTAGGTTGAGAGGCTGGTGCCTGGCTTTACATTGAGCTTATATTGAAGCCAATAAGAAGCCAGTTAAGCTTTCTTATCAGCTTCTAACTTGGCTGCCTTGGAGTGGGTTTATGAGAGATGAAAAGCTCTGAGACCTGCTGGAACCATTAGCTCCACAGTACATAATCTAATAATTTGATTCCATTTCTTTGGATCCCTTATCCTTTCTGATGTATTTAATAGTTGCTTGGAGTAAAACTCCTGATCCTGTTATATCATTCCTTAGGCTACCAGCTGTCTTTCTTAGGGGATTCTCATGCAAGTAAGAGTCCTCTGACATTTTCCCTTATACCAAAATCCTAGTGGGTAAAAAAAGCAAAAATAGGGAGATGACATGGGGTGCAAGAGAAAATTTGGATGATTTATCTTTCCTACAGAGAACTAAAATTTTTCCTTGGATTAAACTCACAGTATCTTCTAGAATTTAAAAAGAAATGTTTTGTAAATGCCCCCTCCTTTTTTTTATTAAACGTGACTTTGTAGTTCATCCTGACAGAGATTACACTTTGTTTTTAGAGAAGAGTTATAACAATGGCATACTTCTCTAATGTCAAGTATTTTAGTAACATATTCTTTAGGATATGGCATATGACTAGATTCAAGGTACAATTTTGCAAAAACTACATGCAGATTCTGACAGTGATAATTTTGCATGACCCATATAAGGGAATAAATTCTGAAACACCAAGACAGATTTGTTCCTTGAACAAATTGTTCCTGATTTTTAAATTGGAACTTCAATAAATTTGAAATGATCATTTAGATTTATACATTATTATTGAATTCTGCCCCATATACATACACACCCCTACCATCTGCTTTAAACATGAGATTTATTTGGAGACTCAACTTTTTTCCCCATTAGCCTCTGAAGATTAACTCTTCTGAATCCAGCATTTCCTCATGGTTTTCTCTATTGTTCAGAAATTTATATTTATTGAGCTATGTAATTGGCCCTGCAATGATTATGTGCATAAACTTTGAATTAACATAGTTTTTCACTTTTGAGATTTTTAATGTCATGATTATTTAAATTTTTGTATTTTCATTGGTCTCTTTTGTCTTTGAATTTATTTAATTTAGTTTTAAAAGATCATTGGATTCGTCTGGTTTTGGCAATTTTAGTTTAAACTTCTGTTTTCTTTTTCTTGCTTAAATCTTTAGTCTCCTGGTTTGGAGGAAAATGGAAGCTTATAGTCAAAATAGTTTTTGTTTTCAATTTGACTGCCATTCTGATAGTTTTAATATTTAGCTACATGTAACCTAATTTTTTATTTGAAAACAAGAAAGAGTTTCTTCAAATACAAGGAAAATGCTCCTAATTACTAATTTAGCATCTTTATAGCACACAGGTATTTTCATAGAAAATACAGATTGGTGCAGTTTTTCTTACACTTTAAGATTTTTATGAAGTTACTGTGCCTGTTCACTTGGTAATACAGATGAGATTTAAGCATTAGGAGGTTGATAAATTGTCTTTCTAAGAATCTGTGCTAAACATGCATAATTAATCACCATGTAAAAAATGTTCCAACAAATGCATCATTAGTCATTAAAATATCAAATTGTATATTCTTAATTTGTTTACATATTTTTCCGCGAGTTTGTATTATTTACATAATCTTAAAAGTCAGATGGGAAGGACAGTAGAATGAGACAGACATTATTACCCTATATACATATATGATTACATTAATGGTGTGACTGCACCAGGTAAAGCCTGAGGAATGAAAAGTTGTGCTCCATTTGTGTATAATGTGTCAGAATACTTTCTACTGCTATATATAACTAATTAGAACTAATTAAAGTTTTTAAAGGTCAGTTTAAAATAATGAAATGTGAAAATTCCATGTAGTGACCCCTGTCCTCTTCCAGCATTAGATCTGATCTCTTAAATACAGTAGGGGAAGTGGTGGAGGTGGACTATTTATATGCATGTGTAAATGGGAGAGTGTGCCCTACAAGTGGTAGAAAGGGAACTGAGATAATAGTGTAAGTAGTGGCAAGTAGAAAACACAAAGTTCTTTCAGTGTTCTCAGAGAGCTGAAACCCTAGTTTAATCTGTTACAACACATACTCATAAATCTGTTATAAGAGATAATCATAATTACAAATTTACATTTGAGGTATACTTGTCCATACTATGACTCGCAATCCATTTGAATCCACATGATAATAATGGCAAGTAATTAGTAATTAGTGATTACTTTGTACTAGAATGCTTTAAGTGCATTCAATATATTAATCTATATATTAATTTGTTTATTTCTCACAACCCCATGAAGTGTTATTAACTTGGATACAGAGGTTAAATTATTAGCTTCATTAAGATCACATAGTTAATTAAGGAGGTACCCAAACAACATTTTCTGGCTACATGCATGTAAAATAATGCATAGACCATTACCTATATGGTCTCTATCTAAATACCTGATGATTCTTGTACTTTTGTTTTTCTTTGCCTTTGATTGAAATCCTCCTTCTTAGGGATAATATTTTGTTTTCCTTTCCTCAGTTTATGTAGTAAACACAATGTAATTAATTTTTAGATAATTAAGACTATTTACTTATTAAATTCAGTCATAAAGAGTATACCTAATAAATTGGTGAATCTATTTATTAGGTAGACAAATAATTGTGATTATTGTTTTTCCTCAGTGGACTTGAAATATTTTGAGTTTTTCCTAATTTTTATGATATTTAAGGGATTTGTCCATTTTTAAACACATGACTGACCGAAATGTTAAACTTTCACATTAGATTTAGCCTGAAAGAGAAAATTATTTATTTTGCATACCAAGGCAAAGCTTGTAATTGAATATTGCTTTTCATATTGATACTATTTTTTCTTATTTGTGTTGCCTTTTGTTTAAAACTATTCTCCATTGAAATTTCTACCTTAATCTGTTAGATGTGCACATTCACAATACATGGATTATAAAGTTATAATAATAGACAATATTAATTGATAGCATATAGTCTCTCAGACACTGTTCTTAGTGCTTTGTCCACGAATTTGTGTATTCCTACAACAGTCTTGTAAAGTGAATATTTATTCTTCCCAGTTTTTCAGTAGAAGGTTTGATACATTGAGAGGTTACTTGTCCAAAGTCTTGTTTAAAGAGCCAGGATTCATACACTGGTGCATGGTTCCAGAGTGTCTGTTTATCTGTGATGCTGTTCTGCTTCTGGAATGTAGACAATTATATCCTAAATAGTGATGGTAAAGCATCTTTTTTTTTTTTTTTTTTTTTTTTTTGCAGTGCTCGAATCGAACCTAGGGCCTTGTGCTTGGAGAGGCAAGCATTCTATCAACTGAGCTATATCCCCAGCCCCAAAGCATCTTATTCTAACTTTGGCTTTAGCAGTATTAAATATGCAGTCAAATACACATTATTTCCTTTTTTCCTAATTTCTTAAAGTTGGTGAGGTCTTGCTGTGAAGCATAGGTTTTATTTAGTATTTTAGATTCATTGTACCCTTTTCAGATTGCCCTCTTTTGAAAAGATAAAAAACAAATGTTATAAAATTGTGGAAACATTATTTCACTTTTTCATATTTCTAAAAGATCTCTTAATTTGTAAATTCAACTTATATAAAATAAAAGTAAACTATGAAAAAAATAAATGTTAAATGATGGATGAACATTTGCTAAAGACTTGTTTTAAGTTTAAAAAATACATTTTAAAATTCTAAGTTCAGAGAATTTGCCAAACCTCATTATTTTTAAAATGTGTGACATGAATAATTTTTCTTAAATGACTTAAGTTTTTGAGGAAGAGTATACTTTTAGCAATAATCTCAAAGCATTAAGTTTTTGAGGTTCATCAGAGTTAAAAATTTAGGTAAATTTTTTCTGGCTTTCTTGAACACATCTGGGAAGTAGTAGACATTGGTTATTAATATACATGTATAAATGGGAGGGTATGCCTTAGCAAAGTGGCAGAGAATTATTTGAATATCAGAAATTATGGATTTGGGTATGTATTTGAGTTTGCTAAATCATGACGTTTTATTCCACTGTTAGATTTCATTCACAATGCCGCAGATGTGCTCATTTTAATTTTAATTTCTCTCTTTTGATAGGGAAATATGAAAGCCACACCCGTGTGCACACAGGTGAGAAGCCCTTTGAGTGTGATATTTGTCACCAGCGTTATTCGACCAAGTCTAACCTAACTGTTCACAGAAAGAAGCACAGTAATGAAACAGAATTTCATAAGAAGGAGCACAAGTGCCCTTATTGTAATAAACTTCATGCAAGCAAGAAGACTTTAGCCAAGCATGTTAAGAGGCAAGTATTATCTTGCTTCTATTATATATAATATTGTGCTTTCTAATGTAAGCATGTAGTATAACTAAAAATATCTATGAGAGTGCTTATCTCCAGTTCTTAAATTGCTTAGTATTTTACAGAGACTACAGATTAAGAAGAGCAGCAAATGTTAATTTATTCATATTTTTTGTTTATGCTATTGAGATAAGGTTTCTGATGTTGAAACAGGAATGTAATCTATAACAAATTTTAAGGTAGAGCATTTCGATTATGTTGTTTTCTGTTTGGGGTTGGATAAGAATGTCTTCAGAAATATATGGTTTTAGAATTATAGGAATTTGTTTTACTTATTTAGTGTGTGAAAAATTGTGAGAGAGTTTTTAATGTAGTATTGCATACTAACTCAAAAAATAAATTTACTGAAATCTGGAGTAAAAAAAAAAACTAATGAATTACTTTGCAGGTTCTACAATGTATTCAAAATATGGTTAAAATTTTTATTTCTGCATAAACTGAGGTATAAATATAAATTTATTAAAATGATGATTTAATCTATATTTTTTCTAGAGGTACCTGTCACTTTAAGAAAGAAATCAGTGCTTGATTCTTATAATTACTGTTAACAGATTTATATGGAATATTGACTTAACTAGTATAATCTTTTCCTAATAATTTTTATTTTTCTTTGGTAGATTTCATCCTGAAAATGCACAAGAATTTATTTCCATCAAGAAGACTAAGAGTGAAAGTTGGAAATGTGATGTAAGGGTTTTTTAATTTGTATTAGAAATACAAAATAAATGTAATGTTGCCTTTTGGGAAAAAAGGTAATTAGGGTTTTTTGTTTGTTTGTTTGTTTGTTTGTTTTGCAATGCTGGGGCTCAAACCCAGGTCTTGGGGTCTAGGGGATGGCTCATACTAGGCTAGATTTTAAAGTAGCATAACAACTTATCTGACTTTTAGGATCTTTCTTTTATGTAAAATTAATGGTTTTTGTCAATTAATCTTGGTATGTTAGTTTTCTACTCAGTAGATCTGAGTAGAAATCCGAGTTTTTATTCATAAACGAAATCACTAAACCAGGTACTTAAAGTTGGGTATATCATCTATGACATTATTCTTGTAGAGTTAAAATGTTAGGGTTGCTTTCCCCCATTTATGTCATCTGTTGCTGTGTAATAAACCACCTTAAAATTTAGTGTACTTAAAGCAGCTATTTTGTTGTGTCTTACCTTTTTGTGGGGCAGGAATCCAAATTTGGGGCAGAGTTTTGCTACGTAACTCTTCTATTTTACGTGGTGTCAGTTGAAGTCATTCAGTTGTTTTAGGTGGTGGATGAACTGGTCTGTTTTCCAAAGTGACTCAATCACCTGGTTGGCAACTTGATGTTTTCCGACAACTAGGATTTCAGCAGGAATGCACCTATGACCTGGAGCCTCCATTCTTCTTTACATGAGGCTACTTCTACCTTCTAGCTTAGTAGCTGGGTTCTAAGACTGACTGTACTGTGTATTTCGAGAAGCCTTGTAAGAACTGCAAAGCTGTTATGACCTAGCCTCAGAAGTCACATATCACTTCCACCACAGAAAACAACGTAATCAAACAAGTCATTCAACCAGGGCAAATTTAAGGGGAGGGGAATTGGACTTCATTTTTCATAGGGACAAGTAGCAAGGAATTTGTAGGAAAATTTATTTGTTATGCTCCTGAAATATTTTTTGAGTATTTAGATGAGAATGTTTAATATTTTATATTATTTTATTGTTTTTTCTTCTTTATGACAAGGATTCATTTTATATACATAGCAAAATTCTCAATATTCTCACCATTTTTCTGATTTCAGTTTCTAGAAATTGAAGTTGTATTTTGAATCTACTAAGATGTGGTTTCCCCTTACTAAGTTCATCATCCATAGCTATAAAATGATATTGACAATTATATCTACTTTATAGGATTATTGTGAGTTAAGTAAATTCTGTGAATTAGCCCTGCGCTTTATATGTTACATTGTTTTTGCAACAGCCTGTTGCTGTATTTCTGATGTATGTAACATTTCTTTAAAAGTTGTGTTTCTGACCACTTCAACAGAAAAATTTGAAATGATTTTTCTGTGATTTCTCGTTTCTTTTCCAAATCAAATATATGGCAACATTGATATAACTTTTTATTCCTTATACGTAAGTGGTTTAAAATATATTTTGAAATTAAGAATGAAAATATATATTGAATTAAGAAACTAGAATTAAGATAGTAAAATTATTGTATACCTCTATTGGACATATAAGGAGTTGAAACTCAGATAGCTTTAGAGCTGATTTAAAATAATTCCTTAGAGTAATTCCTCCAGAGATTTTTCCTTCACAGAATTTGATTGTATTTTTGGTAAGTTTTCTGTTTGCAGAAATTTCTCACTTGAATTTATGTTTTTCTTCCCTCATTGTGACCTTGTATTTTAATTTTTAATTCAGGTTTTCTTGTATTTTATATACATTTATTTAGATTTGCAAGAAATCTTTTACTCGAAGGCCACATTTGGAGGAACATATGATTTTACATTCTCAAGATAAACCTTTTAAGTGTACCTATTGTGAAGAACATTTTAAATCACGGTTTGCACGGTTGAAGCATCAGGAAAAGTTCCATCTGGGTAAGGAAGTTAATTTTTCTTAAAGCACCCATGGCAATTATTGATTATTATTACATCATGCTGGAGGGGACTGTTGAAGCACTCTTTTTTAATTCTAAAAGTCCTTATTTTATTAAAGTAATTATTTCCCATTATACCCCCTGCCACCACATACACATAGCATCCTGTTATTATCATTCTCCACCAAAGTGGTACATTTGTACAGTTTATGAACATCTTAAGTTTTGGTAATTATGAATGAAGTTGCTATAAATATCTGTGTGCACATTTTTGTGTGGCCATAAGTTTTCACCTTTGGTAAATTCCTAGAAGCATGAGGACTGTATTAGATGGTAAGATTATACTTAGTTTGTAAGGAACCACCATCTGTCTTCCCAAGTGACTATATCATTGTACATTTCCACCAGCCATGAAAGAATTCCTGTTACTTCATATCCTTGCCATCTGTTAGTCAGCTTTTCATTGCTGTGACAAAATATCTGAGAAAAAAACAACCCAAAGGAAGAAAAGGTTTTGACTCTTGGTTTCAGAGGTTTTAGCCCATTGTCAGCTGGCTCCATTGCTTCAGTCCTGTGGTGAGGCAGTACATCATGGTGGAAGGGCATAGTGCAACAAAACTGCTCAGCTCAGAGCTTCTGGGAAGCAGAAAGAGGAAGGAGCCAGGGACAAGATACACCCTTCCAAGGCATGCCCCCAGTGATCTACTTCTCCCAGTGAGAGCCTATCCTATAGTTTCTATCACCTTCCCAAAGTGCTATCAAATTAGAAATCCTCCAGTGGCCTAATCTGCTGAATCATGATCCAGTCATACTCCAAAAGCCCCACTTCTAAACACTGCTGTGCTGGGGACCAAGCTTGCAACATATGAGCCTCTGGAGGACTTTCTAAATGCAAATCATAGCAACAGCATTTAGTATTGTCAGTGTTCTGAATTTTTCCCATTATAACAAGTGTTTAGTGATATGTCATTGTTTTAAGTGTATATTCCTGATCACATATGATGTGGAGCATCTTTTTTGTGTATATTTGTTATTTGTGTACACATTTGGTGTGATGAATGTCTACTAGATCTTTGGCCCAATTCTTGATTAGGTCCTCTATTTTATTTATTGTTGAGTTTTTAAAGTTCTTTGTATATTTTGGATAACAGTCCTTTATGAGATACTTCTTTTAAAATATTTCCTCCCAATCTGTGGCTTGTCTTTTCATTATCTTAACAGTATCTGTCACAAAAGGAATTTTTCCATTTTAATAAGTCCAGCTTATCAACATTTTGATGGTTTGCCTTTGGTATCATGTGTAAAAACCGTTGTCAAACCCATATTCATGTAGATTTTTGCCACTGTGTCTTAGGATTTTTGTAGTTTTGCACTTTACATTTAGGTCTGTGACCCATTTTTAGTTCATGTTTGCAAAGAGTATAGGGCCTATGTCTAAACTGATTTTTTAAAAATTTTTGCACAAGGATGACCAGTTGTTCCAACACCATTTATTGAAAATTCCAACTTTTCTCCATTGTGTAGTATTCATTTCTTTGTCATATTAGTTGTTCACATTTATGTGATTCTGGGCTCTTTATTGTGTTCTATTGATGTACTTGTCTTTTCATCTGCCCGTACCATACTCCCTTGACTTTATAGTTAAGTCTTAAAGTCAGGTAGTGTCAGTTTTCTTCTCCTTCAATATTGTGTTGGCTATTTTGGCTAATCTGGAGATTATATATATATATATATAATATATGTGTATTATATATATATGCATTCATATATATGTGTGTGTGTGTGTTGATTGGGATTGCATTAAATCTTGGGTGAAATTGTGAATTGCTGGCATCCCCACTATATCAAGTCTTCCTATTCCTAATCATGGACTGTATCTCCATTTATTTAGTTGTTCTTTGATTTCTTTCATCAGAAATCATGTAGATATGTATACATTTTGTTAGATTTTTTTTTTTTAACCTGTTTCATTTGCGGGGACTGCTGAACCACTCTTAGTGAACTTTGGGTATTAAATTAGGGAAAGAAAATTATACAGATTTGGAGGAGTACCGTGTATGCTTCAGTTCCTGTAGGTTAGTAAGTGTGGTAGTTTTTGTTTTGGTTTGGTTTTGGTAGCAAATGTGTTCAGGGTCATAAACAATTCTTTTTTTTTTTTTTTTTTTTTCACCAGAGATTGTACCCAGGGACACTTAACCACTGAGCCACATCTCTGGCCCTTTTCATTTTTTATTTTATTTTAAGTTGCTTAGGGCCTCACCAAGTTGCTGAGACTGTCTTTGATCCTCCAGCCTCAGCCTCCTGAGCTGCTGGAATTACAAATGTGTGCCACTGTGCCCAGAAATAATTCATTCTTGATTATTGAATAGGTTCATGAATGAGTAGGATGAAGCATTTTTGTTTCTTAAAAAACAAAAAAACAAAACTCGTTTTTCAAGGAATAGTGTATAAACTTAGCATATGTGAAATAGAATATTGTACTTGATGAGTTTTCTGCCTCAATATTGTACTTGATGAGTTTTCTGCCTCGTGCTATGGCCTCAATATTGTACTTGATGAGTTTTCTGCCTCGTGCCATGGTCTCGATAGTGGTATAGTTTTAGAAATTTATGATAGTTGATCCCCAAAATGAATTATTGTCATCCAGGTGAAGGCCTTTATCCTGTCCTATTCAGTATTTTTATTAGCAACTTGAGTAAGAATTCCTTTACAGTAAATAAAAACAACTAGGTAAATAGTGTTACACATGGCATAAAGTTGGCAGGGGTACTTAATATACCTGAATGTAAAAATATATCAAGAAACTAAAGCTGAGTGCAGTAGCACATGCTTAAAATCCGATTACTCAACAGACTGAGGTCGGAGGATCACAAGTTCAAGGTCAGCCTAAGCAGTTTAGCAAGATATCCCGTCTTTTTCAAAAGAAAAATTTTTTTAGAAAGGACTAGGGATGTACTTCAGGGGTACAGCGCTTGCCTGGCATGCACAAAGTCCTGGGTTCAGTCCCTAGCACTGAAAAGAAAAAAATCTGAATGTTATAAAATAGTTCAAAATAAATATGATTAAGAATAAATAGAAAATTATAGACTCATGGGAATGATCTGACTTTTACTCATTGAGTCTTGAAAAACCATAATATGGTACATGATCCAAATTCCTTATATTATAGATGGGCTTTTTAGCAAAGGCTTTTCAAGTAAAGGCACAATGTGAACAAATAGACTGACAGAAACCAACATAATGTTAAACCATGTTAATAAATGTGTATTTTTTCAGAATTAGGGAAGTAATAGTCTAATTAGTTTTGAACTGAGCTGGAAAATGACACTCATTTTTGGGTACTGCATTTTAGATGGGTACTGACAAATACATATTATAGAGGGGGGGTGATTTTGGTGCTATAGGGTCTTAAATTCATGTTATTAAAAAACTGTCAAAGGACCTGAAATATTTTGTCTGGGAAAAAGAATCTCTCTCTCTTCAGATACTTTCAAGGGTCTGTTGAACAACAAGGCATACTTAATCTTTGTGGTTCTTGTACATAAGACTGCTATATACAGAATTCTTCTATCTCTTTACTTAACCCTCTCTAAGTTGCCTTTACTAAATTGTGTTAATAGTATTTTACCTCAGCAATTCAAAGGAACCATCATATTGAAATAGTTTTTGTAGTTATTAAAAGTATAGTTGGAGACATGTTCATAATTGGAAGTTGCATATGAAAACTCTTCTAGACTTTAGTTCCAGGGAAAATAGTTTTCTCTGGGCTTCCTTTCTTTTTGAAATGAAAATAATTGTTAGTATTTTTTTGTAGAAAAATCCTAGCAAAACAGTAAATTTATAACCAACATATTTGCTTCCATGTCTTTTTCTTGTTCCTGATTATTGCAACTTTTATTAAACAAGTAAATAAGTAAACATTCTGAGTACTATGGGTGGAAATTCTAAGATACAAGTTTAGTTTCACTACCAGTTATTTTTTAAATATTAGAACTTACAGATTAAAGTAATTGTTTTGTAATAATTACATTCTCAACAATGAAAACTAAACTGGGCAGGTGTTAGCATTGTTTACAGAAATTCCTATAAAGGAATTGAACTAGAAAAATTTATAAGACTTGTTGAAAGATTTTCTGTCATGCTTCAGCATATATTTAGGAGAGGTATTCCATAAATACTATGAGGTAGTAAGATTTAGCTAACCTGCTAACTAAAGTTCACTGAGGAAGATATCCAAGGGAAGTACATTGAACATTTAGGTAGTAAATTTTTTTGAATAATTGCTGAATATGTGATTAACTCTTGTTAGAACCTGGGTATACTATTTCTTCCAAATTACATTACATTACAATGGGTAGTCAAACTGTGAAATTAATTACTATAACACTGTGCTCAAACAAATACTTTATGTATAGTTGGTTCATATGATATTTAATAAGAGTTGACATTCCCTAGGAGAAAAACTTTAACCCATTTTGTCCCAGAGTTTCAGTGTGGAACACCTATAAAAATTTAAACTTAGCAACAAATATACCACTTATGGTAACTTTGAAATAATATTTGAATACTATGTTCACAGAATTGAAAACTTGGGACTTAATGAGTTAATAGGGATGGCATGATATAGAAGTGAAATACCAGATTTCAAAGCCAATATGCAGCTCTCTTGAGCTGAACTGTTCACATTCTTTCTCTCCCTTTGAGCTTGCCATTCAGAGTAACTTATTCTCTCCAGTTGATTAAATTATGGTGAAATTTGGAATCTGGCCAAGCTCAATATTTTTATGGCAAGTTTGGGTTTAATTTTGTAGGACTAAATAGAACTATACCACAGTATTTTCAGTTTATTCAGTATTACTAAAAACTTGTTATTAGGAATAGCAATGTATTTCCAAATCACAAACTCTCCAAAAAGATTTATTTTATTCTTTCAAAGTTTCTTATTACCTCTTTTTCACAGAAATTTAGTGTGTGGCATGTTCTACTTTGGTTCAGCCTGATTTCAAATAAGGAATTAGAAATTGGCCATTTTAATTTATTAACCCATTAGTTCATTGAGCATTTATTTTGTCTGTTACTTAACAAACCCTCTATTTTGTTCTGGGGCTGTGGAAATGATTGTCACTTGCCTTTCAGGAGTAAACATTCTAGAAAAGAAGAAAAAAAAACTATGAACCAATAAGTGTAATATATTATGATATATGCACTGATAACGGTAGGCATAAATTTCTAGCATGCCTATTAAATTTAACTTAGTATCTATTTTTAAATACATACTATTCTTTCTTCTTTTTTTAGGTCCTTTTCCATGTGATATATGTGGACGTCAGTTCAATGACACTGGAAATTTGAAACGCCACATAGAATGTACTCATGGTGGAAAAAGAAAATGGACTTGCTTTATTTGTGGAAAATCAGTACGAGAAAGGTGAAGATTTATCTGCATACATAGACAAATTTTAGCACTTTTATGTAAAAATAATTATGAATGTGACTTACGAAGTGTAGAGTAACTAACACAAAGTACCTGAATTCTGTTTTAGTTTAAAATATGAGGATAGAAGAAATTATATGAAATATTGTAACTAATGACTAATTTCTTTTTGAAATCTTACTAAAATACATTAAAGGCTTTATGTTTGTTTTTAAAGACAGTAAGCTCCAAAGACAGGGAGAAAAGAAAGGTAACAAGTCAACACGGTTTGAAAAGCTATACAGCAGGTAAATCACTGGTAACTGACTTAGCAGATCTAAGAAAATACAAATCCCAAAGTGCCATTGGAGAAATCGAAAAAGCCTAGTTTGTCATAGAATCCACACAATGTATAGGAACTAGCAGTATTGAGTATCACTGGAACTCTGCTGAAGGAGAGACAGATCAAAAGCACTAGAGTAAGTACTTTGAAAGTTTTAGAAGTTAGATCATTAGATTCCCTTCCACAGACCAAGTGGGCCATTTCTGCTCGGCATCAGTCCCTCTCCCAACAAAGGATTTCAGGGCTGGAATGTGCCATATTGTTACGTGATTAAATGGATTCTGAATGCTGAAAGGAGTGTGCCCTAGGGCTTCTCCTGCCAATATCCTGTCCCCAACACTTAATCATGAGCAGATAGTCAAGGATGACAAGACAAAGGAAAACTTTTAACATGGAAATAGATTACAATACAAATGGGGGTTAAAAAAATGAAGGATATAGATTATGAGGGAAGAAGAAAACATTTTTTTAAAAAAGTAAACAATTAGTAATTGTTTCCCTAGGTGAAGATATAGAATCCATTAAATAAGAGTAGAATGCTGTATGAAAGGATCACTCTAATAAATCTCCTAGAAATTCAAAGCATGGTAGCCAAAGTATAGGTCTCAGTGGGAGAGCTGAAAGATAAATAGTGGAGGAAAAAAGGTACAGAAATATAAAAAATAAAGAATATCACTTTAGAGGACCAGGCAAATCCAGCTCTGAATAGAAGTTTCAAAAAGAATGGAAAAACATGGAGGGCTGGAAATTTATTTTTAATAATGCAGGATGAGATCCTGAAATGAAGGATATGAATTGCCAGATAGAAATGACTCAGCAAATGCTTAGGTCATTAGATGAAAATGTACATCACTGATATTTCAGAGCATCAGGGACAAAGAGAAACTTTTAACATGCTTTTGATGGGGAGGGTCACATACATTGAATAGAATTACTTGGACTTTTCTTAGCAGCATCACTGTATGTAAGATGATGTAATAGTACCTTCAAAATTCTGGAAAAAAAATAATCCAAACTTAAAATTCTTAAACATTTGTGTCTGAGAATAGAACTTGACACATTTTCATGGTGTCAGAAAATTAGCTTTTAGTGTACTATTTCTCATGAACTAATACGGAGTGTGTACTACCAAAAAGCAAGAATAAACTCACATAGGGGAAGACAGGAGCTGCAGGAAAAGGGAGTTGTAAAACAGGAGACATGCAAACGGCATTGACAGGAGGATGGTATATAAAGATACCAAGATGTCAGATGTGTGAGATATGTAATAGGTAGTTCATATGGGTATTTGTGTGGTCTAAGACTTGTTGAGAGTTGTCATTGTTTAGATTTCTTGCTAGCATGTTTATTTTTTAACTAGGGAACAGAAAGCTAGAGGAGTCTGGCTTCTTGCCTGTATTCACTCTCTTTAGAATCTCTGTGTGCTAATATAATGTAAGGGCTAATCTTTATGCCCTTCTGCTTGATTTAATTGAGGATACTTAATTCACTTCTATCCTCAGAATAAAACAACAACAAAAAGAGGGAATGGTTATTTCTGAGGAGGGAGGAGAAGGATGAGATTAAGGAGAAGCATATGGAGGCATTTTAAGGTACAAGCAAGTAATGTTCTAATTCTTAACCTGAGCATGCACTTAATACTGTTTTTAAACAGTACATACAGATTTTATGCACTCTTCGGGATGTGAAAGTTTTATAGTCTAAAGTAATGAGAAATGTCATTTTCTTAAAATAACGGATATGATGGAGGAATAGGAAAATCAGCACATTATATGAAATCATATCTATACATTGAAAAAATATAGACTATTGTATGGACTATAATTTTTCCACTTATAGATCTTTCTGTAAAACCGAAAAACAAATAAGCCAAAAAAAACCCCAGAGATAATTCTTCTGTCTTCTTCTGTAACTACGTAATAGGTAGAGGTTTAATTATTTTTTGGAGGGTATTTTCCACAAAGCTGGACCTGTCACTTGTCAAATGTTGGTGGTCCTTGTAGAAGTGCACCATCTGCTGGTGTAGCTCTACCTTCATTTCATATTCAACCTTTAAACTCACTCCATAAGGGGACTGAAATTAAAAACAAAGTAGTGGTAACAGCCAGAAGCCTGCAAAGTTCAGTCTCATTTGCCTTTCTTTTCCTTTCCCCTTATAAATAACATGTCCATCTTTACTTATTACTGTAGTATGTGGGCAAATTCTGAATGTTAGAATTGCAGGGACTACTGGTTTTGGTTTACTTGGAGTTGTAATAGTTACACGCTAGCATATCCAGGTCAGTGGTACTGGAAGCTTAGGAATAGCAAAAATTATATCCTTTATATATGTTCCTTTTATACATCAGCATCTGAAAATCAGAAACACCTGTAATGTTTTTCTTGCCTTAAAACATTTTTTTTTTTTAACAAGTAATGAGCACGTATTTGGAAAGAATGATCAGCTGAATTCCTTAAATATTTTCAAACCTTCTCCACCAAAATCCAATAAGTTTTAATTCAGTAGTGATAATTGAGCATTTTTTATTTATACCTCCTCAAAGTGTGCCTCAACTGTGCAATTAAATATCTTAATAAACCAGTAACAAAAATGCCACAGTTAATGTTTTCAGTTTTTTAAGGTGAAAGACATAAACATATTTGTATACTGCTGAGAATAGTTCAGTAGAGAGCAAAAATGCTGTAGGAAAAAGAATTGCTATAATATCTGTTAGCTTGAATACCATTCTACTAATCGTTCTGGAAATCTGTAGTATATAAATGGTATATAGTAAAACTTTAAATTTATGAATTTTTAACACAGAACTACTTTGAAAGAACATTTGAGAATCCATAGTGGAGAAAAGCCTCATCTTTGTAGTATTTGTGGACAAAGTTTTCGGCATGGAAGCTCATACAGGTAAGTAAAACCATTTTTCCCTATGTGAGATAAGATAAATCCATTTTAGTTCTGTTTTCTTATAGTTTCTTTGCTTATTGAATATTACTAAATATGATATGTAAAGTTGTACAAAAAAACTTTACTGAATAGTTTTTTCTCTACAATTTTTAATATTTGTCTACATTCTTTCTATAAAGAATTTATAAAGAACATTAAATGTCTCCTTATTGACAGATTTACTGAAGGTTTTACTAAGTTACCATTATTTAAATATATGTTATTTTCTTTGAATGAAAATTCATTTGGAACCCTTCTCTTTCAAACTTTGTGTTGTTTTATTTTGTATTGTTTTTTGCGATACTGAGGTTCCAACCCAGGACCTGAGCACGTTAGGCAAGTGCTCTACCACTGAGCTACATTCACAGCCCTATTTCTTCATTTTTTTATTATAGAAAAATATCTTTAGTATAAAAATACGGCAAGTTTAAAAACTCTAGAATTCTCAGTTTTACAAAGCCTTCTGTGCAGTGTTACTTCATTGTTTTTATGAATGAATTTCTGACCACACTTGAGGTTTATGAAAATATTTTTTCTAGGCATATAACTACATTTTGGAAATGCTTGTATATAATTTTAATTTTTATTAATGCTTTCTAGAATTTTAATCTTAAGGCTTTAGTGTTTACACTTTCATTTATTTATCTCTTTAATTTAGACAGATTATTTTTCCTTTGGATGCATTCCAGTTAGATTACTGATTTTAGTTGTGGTAGAATCAGCATTGTTTTGGCAACTTGAACAGGAAAGCTGTTCATTTTACTGTTCATTTTGCTACAATCTAGGGATAAAAAAATTCAAGTTAAATGAATTTTAATAACCTAAACCTTTATAATCTGTGTTTGAATGACTATAAAGGAGCCCCATTTTTTGAGGGTGAGGGTAAAGTGTAATTTGCATAATGTTGAGTTCTAAAATACAGTAAATTCTCAACTACCAATTTGTAAGTGGTATCAATTGTCCAGAGTAGTATTAATCTTCAGTTATTTGTTGTGTCATTTGCTATCATTATCATATGCTTAGTTACTTGTATGGTTATCCCATTTGTCTGATTCTATTTCCTGAAATATTCCTCCTTTTGATGTTTCTAAGACTTGCCAGTCAGATAACAACCACAGATGTTCAGTAAATTCAGTGAAGTAAATTTCAGTTCTAATAGGTTGGGAAGAAATATTATCCAGAAGTGGTTTAAGCATGTGCAGATGTTAAAATGCTTTTTTGGAAGAGGTAAATAGAACCCTGGGGTCAATCAATAGAAGACTGAGAAAGGCTCTGAAAGTCACAGATAAAGAGCAGATAGTGTTTGAGGGTGGTTGGGTTGACAACCCATTTTTCATTATTTACTCATCATTTATTCATTAGCAAGTATTTGTCACCAGTTTCAGTGGTCTTCAATTTTTTTTTTACAGGCTTCACTTACGAGTACATCACGATGACAAAAGATACGAGTGTGATGAATGTGGAAAAACATTTATTCGTCATGACCATCTTACAAAGCACAAAAAGATACATTCAGGTAGGCTATATTTTGTATTTCTATTTCCAGAATTTTTTAATACCTGAAAAGAACATCGTAATATATCATGTTTGTATTAGCTGTAGTTTTAATAATTTGGAATATGTTGATCACGCCTTTATAATGCTGATCTAAAAATCTTTCTGAAAGAAGCATCTGAAAGAGAAGTAATTTTATGACATTCACTGAAATTTTATATTTTACATTTGGTCACCCTTTGTAACTGTAAAGCTTAGTTTAAAATTTACTTTTAAACAAATTCTCAAAATTGGCAATTTTCATATCATGTTAATATGTGGAATAATTGCTGTTGGCACTTCCCTAAAGGGAAACCATAATAATATTTCCCACTTTATATTTGAGAAATAGCAAAATTTGGGGTTTTTTAAGGAAAATTATTGTAATTATGTGGTAATGTTTTTGTTATAGTGAATTTTGAAAGTATCTTTAGAAAAGAGTACTTTAATAATTCTGATCAATTTCAGATCTTTATACTTTATTTATGATTTTTACATTCTGGGTATTTCTCTCATATTTTCCTCTTAGATTGATGTTCAGGAAGTGCTTAGAGAGTCAGCTATGTGAGCACAATAATGAGAAAGAGCCATCTCTATAAGCACAGTAGAACAGGTGATTATTATTACAAACATTTAAAGTATACAACAGATAATAGTTATTTTCTTTAATGATATCAGTGAGGCAAGTTGCAGCTGTTTTCACTTTTTAAAAAATTTTTATCTTTATTTTGGGGTACTAGGAATTGAACTCAGGGGAGCTCAACCACTGAGTCACATCTCCAGCCCTGTTTTGTATTTTATTTAGAGACAGGGTCTCACTGAGTTGCTTAGCCCTCACTTTTGCTGAGGCTGGCTTTAAACTTGCAGTCCCCTGCCTCTGCCTCCCGAGCTGCTGGGATTACAGGCATGCACCACCGTGTAGCAGTTATTTTCACTTTCAAGAGATATTAAGGTTCTAACAGTTTTTTCATTGGAATTATTCATTCTAGAAGTCACTTGCATTAATTGCCTACTGATATTAAGAGAGTGATTTTTTAAAGACTAAGTATTTGTAGCTAAATGTAAGAACAGGAAATCACCTAGGATTTTCCATTACATTTCATTTTGGCTCATTGCAAATGTAAGAAATCCCATTTTAAAAGATGAAAAATCTTTTAAAAGCAAAGTACAAAGATCTGAAAAAGTTCAGTTCCTTTTTTATAAATCGTAAAGCAATCTTATTTCAATGTAATGTATGTTCATTTGAGGTCAGACATATGTATTTATATGTAAGTGAAAAATAACCTGGGTTTTGAGATTATTTCATTTGTATTGCTCTTTTACATTGAAAAGTAAGATTTGAAATCTACAACAGAAAACTGTTCATTTCTTTCCAAGCTGAAAAAGGATCACATCCAAGTATAGATTCCCTAAGGAAAGATGTTTAAGAAAGGAATATAAAGGAAATAACCCAGTATAATAGATGGCTTTACTTTCTTGGTTTATTTCCTACCATGCAATCTTATTGTTTGGTCATTTATTTATGGGGGGTGGGTAGAACAAACTGAAATGTGTATTATAATCAAAGTATTTGGAACTTTATTTTTAGGTGAAAAGGCTCATCAGTGTGAAGAATGTGGGAAATGTTTTGGTCGAAGGGATCATCTCACTGTTCATTACAAAAGTGTACACCTTGGGGAGAAAGTGTGGCAGAAGTAAGTGAAAAAGCAAAATTTCTCATAATTATTACATAGGATGAGTCTTGGTTGAAGAAGAGTTAGAGCTTTTGTTTAACTGAAGATAGGTTAATCAGTTATTTTTTTCTAGTTTATCATTGTTTCTTTATAGACGTTAAAGAATTGAGCAAGGCATTGTTTTCCTACAAAACCACTGAATTGAAAAAGTAAGTTGGTAGACGCTGACTTTCACTTAAATGATACTCTTGCAAATATCTTAGGCCTCACAATTAAATTTTTAATTTCAGATTGCTTAACTCAAAAACTTATAGCTTTATGTCTGTGATAAAAACAAGGAGCAAGTATTTCATTCCTTGAAATTTATTTGTTTAATAAGTTCATATATTGAGTATTAAGAAGTGAAATGATGAGAGCAATGTCAACTTTTTGATGAATGTAAATGTTGAGATTACTACAGTTTCTGATCAGCCTCAGTATTTGTTTCTTTAACGTTGTAATTTACATGAAGTGAGATTTTCTTTTTTTAGAGAATAGTTTTGCAAGTCATGTAATCACCACCATCAGGAATATAGAATTGTTCCATAACCACAGTTACTTTCATATTGCTTTGTACTCCATTGCTCTTCCCTTTAGCCCCACCATTGATCTGTTTTTTTGTCCCTATTAAGTTTTTTCTTTGTATATTTAAATAGCTGATATTAAAAAGTGATTTAAAATAGTTGAAAATCTAAAGATTTTTTTTTGAATATAGATTCTTGAATATAACTGGAGGAAGAATTAGAGACAAGCTCCATACTTAAAAGTGTACATGTTTATTTAGACTTCTATGCTTTATTAATATGTATAGTTATAAAGTTGGAATTTATTTTCATTGTTACTAAAAATTATGTGGGAAAAGCAAATATTTTTATTTTCATAGATATAAAGCAACCTTTCATCAATGTGATGTTTGTAAGAAAATTTTTAAAGGAAAATCAAGTCTAGAAATGCATTTTCGGACACATTCAGGTAAGACTTGATGGGGATTTTATGTATACTTTGATGTCATTTTTCAAGAGTAAAATATGTCCATATTTGTTCTTGGTTAAATCATTTCCTCATTAAGATTTCTATGGATATTGGAGTATGAGTATGAATAAGCAATATTGTGGTCTTCTATTCTGTATTCTAAAAGCTTCAGTACTTTTGAATATCATTATTTAGAATCTGGAAAATTTTTCTCACTTGTAGCTTATTCTCATCCTTACGTATTTTGCTTGTGTAATCCTCAGGGTAGTGATTATATATATTCTTCAACTGTTGTCTTGTTGAAACAGTGATACATTCATTAAAATTGGCATAAACTGATAGAAATTTGGGACTAGATTTTAGCCTTGGTTGATTTTTTTAAGTTCAAGGTAAATTGTCTTTGTAATCTCTTTGTATTGTAGTATAGCACATAAAGTGTACAAATATTAGTGGACAGCTCAATGAGTTTTTTGTAATGAACATGTCAATGTAGCCACCCCTCAGATCAACATGTTGAATACTGCCAGGACTCTAGAATCATCCTCTCTGGCCCCGTCTTGCAGAGATAATGACTGTGTTGATTTATATCAACAAAAATTAGTTGTGTCTGTTTGAACCTCATATAAATGGAATTACATAGTATGTACATTTTTTTTCAAGGTCTGGCTTCCACTCAATAGTTATGTCTATAATATACTTTTATGAGTAGTTTATTTTTATTATCATATGAATATACCACACTTTATTTTGTCCATTCTACTTTGAAGGAAGCTTGATTTTATATTTATTTGCTTTAGTTCTTTGAACAGTCTTGTCTATGTTTTTCCATAAACATATACATTAATTTCTCTAGTGTTATACTGATCCTGGAATTCCTGGCACATAGGATAAGACATTACTCAACAGATTTTTAAGATAATTGTGTCAATTTTGTACTTGTCACCAACAGTGTAAGAATTCTAGTTGCTCCACATTTTCACCAACATTTCATATTTTTTGTTAGTTAGCTTGATGAATATGTAACACCATTTAAAAGTAGTTTTATTTGTGTCTTTGTGATGAGTAATGATGTTGAAACCTTCCCATATTTATATTCTTACTGGCCATTTGGACATCCATTATTATAATTAAATATTCTCACTTTCTTAAATCAGATTGTCTTAATTCTTTCATAGAGGTTCTTTCTGTATTCGTTATATTAGTCTGTTGCTGGATATATATATACATATATATATATTGTGGATATCTTATTCTACTCTATGACTTATCTTTTCACTTTTGTAATGGTATCTTTTAATGAACAAAGATTCTGAATTTTAAAGACATCACATGTCTTTTCAAAATGTTTTATAGTTATGTTCTTTTCTCTTTAAAGAAATTTTTGCCTGACCGCAGGTCATTCAAATTTTGGTTGTCACATTCTAGAAGCTTTATTTCGACTTTCGTATTTAGATTTATGACTCTTGAATTTTTGTGTTTGTTATTAGGGAGGGATGAATATTCTTTTTTTAACATACAGTTTCTAGATGTGCTACCACTGTTTACTGGAAAGACTGATCTCACTGCCTGTCATTGCTATATTTGTTTTAGAAACTTTTTTTTTTTTTTTTTTTTTTTTTTGTGGTGCTTAGGATTGAACCCAGAGCATTATGCTTGACAGGCAAGCACTCTACGAACTGAACTATATCCCCAGCCCTGATATATTTGTTTTAAATTAAGTGATCACATATGTGTGGTTTGTCAGTTCTATTTGGTTCTATTAAACTATCTGTATAGCCTTTTAAGGTTTTATTAATGTGATGTTATGTTTAGTTTTGAATGTCAAATCTTACATTTCTGGAATAAACCCAGATTGATTCATGATGTATTAACCTGTTAATGATGTATTACCTCTTCCTCCATCATGATATATTCAAGATATGACATCCTGTTCCCCCTGTATAGATGAATTCAGTTTGTTTACTTGCTTTTCTTTCTTTCCTTCTTTCTTTTTCTTTTCTTTCTGCCTTTCTCTCCATGTTCAGGAGACACACTACCTATATCTTTTTTTCCTTGTAATGTCCCTGGCAGGCTTTGTTATAATGGCATTGGTCTCAAAAGAATGACTTGGAAAATAGTGCATCTTTTTGAAGCACCTAGAGGAGTTTGTGTAAAATTGGCATCATACTCTCAGTGTTTGGAAGAATTCACTGGTAAATCCCTCAGTTATTTTCTTTAGAGAGAGATTTTAATTTGTTTTGCAGTATTGGGGATCAAACCCAGGGTCTTCTGCATGCTAATCAAGTGTTCTACCACTGAGCTATGTCTACCGCCTAATTAAAGATTCCTTAACAGTTATGGAGCTGTCAGATATTTAGTTTCTTTTTTGACTTTAAGATATGCTATGTAATCTGAAATACCAAATCTATTGGGAGAATTCAGGATATTTTAATTTATCTCTTTAATGATTATAGGATCTTTGGTTATAACCTTTTTTCATTCCCATTATTGATAATGTATCATTTTTTTCCTGGAGATATATTGATTTTACTCATCTTTTCCAAAAGGCCACTAGGTTTTACTGATTTTTCTCTCTGTATACCTAAGTTATTAAATTTTTTCTTTTTTTTTTTTTTTTATGTGTGTGGTGCTGGGGATTGAACCCAGGGCCTTGTGCTCGTGAGGCAAGCACTCTACCAACTGAGCTATATCTCCAGCCCCTTAAATTTTAACCTTCTTATTTTCACTCTGATTTTAAAGCTCTGCATAAAGATTTGAGTACATTGTATACTTCAAGTTTTGTATTTCATATTTTCACTATAATGCCATTAAAATATTTTCTGACATTTATTCTGAATTTTTTATCTTATTCATGTTTTATCTAGAACTGCCTTATACAATTTCTAAATATTTAGGGGTTTTTCTAAGCATGTTCATGTTATAGATATCTAGCTTAATTTCATTCTTTTCTGAGAACTTGTTCAATTGTTTAAATATTCTACATTCTTATTTTTTCTTTTTTTATGAGTTACTGAGATCTTTGATAAAAATATCTAATCTTCATTGTAAATTGTCAGCTTTTTCTTTCTGTCTTTTTTAAATTGTGTTTTATGTATTTTGAGGTTAGGTTCTTGGTATATACCACTTGTTATATCTTTCTACTTAATGATCCTTATTATTGTAAATCATCCCTCATTATAAGGATAAACTAGCATTCTTTTGGATACTGTTGTAGCATATGTATTTCTTTCTCTTACATCCTGAGCATTTTGAGGACATTTATTTAAGATGTATATCTCTTAAATTATATGTGATTTTTCCTTTGTTTAGGTTTAAATCTGTCATCCAAGTATCTTTATTAGTGCTTTTCACTTCAGTTAGCATGTTAACTCTGTGTTCTCTTGTTATTTTAGTGGTTACCCTGAAGATAATGATAATATATTCTTTTTTTTATATTTATTTTATTTTTATGTGGTGCTGAGAATTGAGAATTGAGTGCTAGGCAAGCACTCTCCCACTGAGCCACAACCCCAGCCCCAATGATATGTATTCTTAAATCAGAATCTACTTTACCTTCTAGAAAAGATAAATAAAATAATTAAAATTATTCATTGCTTTTCAGACAATGCAAAGTCCTTGTTATATCCTTTTGTACCTTTTATGTATTGTGTGCATTTTAATTTTAAGGTATTTTAAAGCATAAGCCTTTGTTTTAAATAAACAATGTTATTTAGATTTAACCATATATTTTCCATTTACTGTGCATTCCTTCCTGCATTATCATTGTGCACCCAGAATTATTGTCCTTGTTCATGAGAAACAGCAAATTCTCTTAGCTTTTGTTTAACTAAAAATGTTTCTGTTTTACATCATGGAGGATAGTTTTTCTGACTATAAATTGACATTGTTGTTTAATTTCTCATAGTACTTTAAATGTCATTTCTCCAAGTTTCATGTACTTTTTTGAAAATTTTACTGTCATTTTTATCGTTGATCAGTTGAAAGAACTTTCTCTTGGATTGATTTTGCTTTTTCAGTTTCTTCTTTCTTTGATTTTCAATAGTTTTACTCCTGTGTTAGTCACCTTTTTTATTAATGTGACCAAAAGACCTGACAAGAACAATTAGAAAAAGAAAAGTTTATTTGGCTCACAGTTTTAGATGTCTCAGTCCTTAGATGACCAACTCTACAGCACTGGGCCTGAGTTGAGGCAGATCATCATAGTGGAAGATTGGGGTGGAGGAAGGCAGCTCAGAACATGGCAACAAGGAAACAGAGGGAACTTGTTCACAAGGACAAAATACATACCCAAATGCATGCCTCCAGTGATTTTAGCTCCTTCAGCCACACCCTACCTGCCATTCACACGGATAAATGAACTGATTAGGTTAAGGCTCTCATAACTTGATCGTTATAACTCTAACTTTATTGCTTTGTCTCCCACGTGAGCTTTTTGGGAATGCCTTATGTCTAAACCATACCAACTATAGTGTGACTTCATGTTTTTTTGATGTAGTCATTTCTTATATTTTGTGAAGCCTGGGGAACTTATTGCATCTACAACTTGATATCTGTTTTTTTAGAAAGGTTCTCAGTCACATTCTCTTTAAATGTAGATTTTATTATATACTTTGGGAATTCAAATATCCATATGTTAGACCATTTTACTTTGTCATATGTCATTGTCATGCTGTTTTCTGTATTTTCTATCCTATTTCTCTGTATGCTTTTACCTGGATATTTTCTATTGATCTAGCTTTCATGTTACTAATCTTTTCTTCTCTAGCAACTTATTTGCTGTTAAATCCACCTATTAAATTGTTATCTTTAATTATTTTATTTTTCTAGTTTTCTTTTCCACACATTCCAATTCCATGGTGAAATTTTCTGTATCTTCCTGAACATATTAATCATATTTATTTTAATGTCTTAGCCTTATAAGCGCTTTGTACCTTTGGGTATATGTGTTATCATTTTTTCCTCTCTCGTTATTTGATCATTTGTTCCTATTCCTGGCATGCCTGGTAATTTTGTATTGGACTTTGGATTTTGTGAATTAAAAATTATAGAAGCTGTTGAAGATGTGTTTTTTCACTGATTTAATATTCTTCTCACATGCAGGTAAAGTATGAGATGACCTTGCTCTATTTCTTGTTTATTTCTGGTCTTTCTTCTAATTCATCATATTCTGAGGTCTTTACTGAAGGAATGATTTTTTTTATCATTCCTCACTTTGACGAGTCCTAAATTCTAATCTCTGTCTCCAGCACCCTTGGGGTTGCTGAAATAACTCAATCCTTTAGCCTCTCCATCCCTGGTTTCCAGCTCTTTAACCCAGCAATGTTCATCTTTGGAACTGGCCAATATAGATATTTTGGTTTATTTTTTCTTTTCTTTTTTTTCAGACTTCTGACCCCTCAAGTCCTTTATAGTCTGAAGCTCCAACCTTGTCTTCTTTTTTCAGTAAGATTTCCTCAAGTCCTAGGCTACAAATTGGCCTCATTTCCCCATAAACTGAATTTGAAAGTGCACTGAAGAGAGGAGAAAGCACCTCCATAGTTCCTGTGTCTCCAGAACCTTGGCCCCATGGTTTCTGGCTGATTTGGTTGTGCTTCAGTACCTGTAAAGAGTACGCTTTTTGTGCTGTGTTTTGATTTGTTTTGTTTTTAAATCTTTTGTCTTCCCCTTACTTCAGCAAGAAACATAGTATGATCTAAACTATCAAGTCCGAAATAAATGTCCCCATTACATTTTAAATACTCGATTTTAATCTCCAAAGATAGTTGATCCTATGGGTAACATTTTTAAATTCTAAAGGCTCATAGGTTATTGGGATTTTAGCCGAGAAGTAGTTTGCATTTCTTTGAGTGTTGTTTTGTTTTTTTTTCTATTCTGAATAGATTCCTTTCTATAGGTCCTGAAAAGTACCTTTCTTTGGTTGCTTCATGGCTCATTTATGTTCCTGAGATGCATCAAACTTGGTTTAATTGCTGTTAAATAGATAATTTTACTCTAGAAAATCTCACTATAAAACGTTTCTTTATTCTGTATTTCTCCTTTCATCAAGTTCTTAGTACTGACTTTTTGGTTTTTTCTACTTGTGTATCTTTATGCAACCCAGACTTGTTTTATACATTTCATAATGTCAACATTTCCTTTATGAATGTTGTCTTTTTACAAGCCCAAATTTTTTTTTTCAATTGAAAATGACATTTGTTTAAAATGATAATGGAAACTTCTCAAAGGAATATGCCTATCAGGTCCCAGTTTTCTAAAAGTATTTTTGCACACAAAAACTAAATGACCTGTAAGTTAAAGAAAGAAAAGAAGGAAGAAAATCCTTGTATTTATAAAAGCATTTTCATGAAGACACTCATAGAAACCATTACAACTGGTAGTATGCCAAAGTAAAACACTTAAAACTCACTTTTTATCTTTAAAAATTAAACCTGTGCTCTTTGGTGGTGTTAGTTCTGTTGTAGTAGTAGGTGTTTGTTTGTTTGTTTGTTTGTTTTTTCATTTTCAAGGACAATCAGAATGCTCCTTGCATTACACATTTTAATGTCAGGGATTTATAGAAAGAACTTATAATTCTTATATTTTGACAGTATAAGTTTTCTCTCTCTCTCTTCAATGCACTATTAAGTTTGTCACTGTCTCTGATTCTAGGCATTCAGCTGTAAAATCAAATGTCAGAGATTGTATATGGTTAAAAGTACTTCCATTTCAGAAATACTACTCCTTTGTATAGTGTATTACATCATGTCTCACTTTCATTCTGGTAACATCAGTAATATCAGTAATTCTGTTAGTCTAGAACCAAGTAGAAATCTAATGGTACTAGATTCCCAGCGTCCCCATCTGTATTAATTTTATCAGTGGTTTTTCAAAGTTGTAATGAGCTACAAAATATTAAACAATAATACCTAACAAATAATCATTTGAAATTAGTGTCTCAGCTCAAAGATACAGTTATCTCTTTAATTTTTAGAAGAATTGATTATGTTTTAAATGGAAAGCTGAAGAATATAAGGATAACAAACCTGTGTAACAGTAGATATGTAATCCCATTTGATTTTAAAATGTGCCTTTGTATCTATTGCAATATTAGCATGCCTGGATTTATTAGTTTTCTATTGCTCCAGTAACAAATTACCACAAACTTAGCAGCTTAAACTATACATATTTGTGAACTTGTAGTTCACTGGGCTAAGATCTGGGTTTTGGTAGGATCATATTTTTTTCTGGGACCTCTTCGGAAGAATCTGTTTACCAAGTCCTGAGATTACTGGCAAAGTGGAATTCTTGGAGTTACAGGACTAGGACCAAAGTTCTCATTTTCTTGCTAGTGGAAAGCTAAGAGCCTTTTGCCATTTTTAGTGTCCACCACTGGGTGGTGGTTCCCTTTTTCCATTTTCAAAGCTAGCAATTTGGGGCTGATTCTCTTATATATGTCTGTCACCCATTGTTCTTCAGTTATCAGTTATCAGACACTTCTTATGACTCAGTTATATTGGGCCCACCTCAATAATCCAATAAATCTTTCCATTTCAGATCTTAACCTTGATCATATCTGCAAAGTCTCTTTTACTGTGCTAGGTAACATTCACAGCTTCTATGGATTAGATTGTGTCCATATTTGAGGGGCCATTATTCTGCCTGCCACATAGGCTAGGATTTTTTAATGCTTTGTATAAAAAAGCAAATTAAATTATAGTGTGAGAACCTGACTCAGGAATTGAAAACTGATCTGGCCTCCTTATTCTTCTCCATCAACTTTTCTCTTTTTGACCTTGGGCTAGAGATGGTTATTACTACTTCTCATTCTGATCCAAAGAACCAGATTGATCAGAGTTGCTGTTATGAGGTTTATCTTCCTTGAATGGAAGAAAATCAAATGTTTTAGTTTAACGAAACTTTTAGAGGCTATAGTGGGAATAAAGTAAGCAATAATAATAATTAGCTGAGGTTTATAAAACACTATGTGCCAGGCATAGTGTTGAGCAGTATTATTTCAGTTTCTCATTTAGGTGCTATCATTATTTCATGTTACAGATGAGGAAACTACACTTAGTGGAAGTTGTTTAGCTTGCTTTAGGTTTGGCTAGTAAGTTGTGTAGCCAGGACTCAAGCCCAGATCTTTCCAATGTTTAACTAATTCTCTTCATCACTTTACTGTACTGTTTCCCTTTTTTGGTAGCATTTAATTTAATATTATTGTTCTTATTAAGGTCTTGCAAGTATACAGATGGAAACCTTGCTATTTAAATTATCATCTTATCAAGTGGGTGCATTTTACATTGATTTTATTTTTGTTCATACAGGTGAAAAACCATACAAGTGTCAAATTTGCAATCAGTCTTTTAGAATTAAAAAAACCCTAACAAAACACCTGGTTATTCATTCTGATGCCCGGCCTTTCAACTGTCAGCATTGTAATGCAACATTTAAGCGGAAAGACAAGTTGAAATACCATATTGACCACGTTCATGGGATAAAGTCTCCTGATGATCCTCTCAGTACTTCTGAGGAAAAACTTGTGTCGTCATTGCCAGTAGAGTATTCATCTGATGATAAAATCTTTCAAACAGAAACAAAACAGTATATGGACCAGCCCAAAGTTTATCAACCAGAGGCCAAGACTATGTTACAGAATGTATCTGCTGAAGTCTGTGTTCCAGTAACGTTGGTTCCAGTTCAGATGCCTGACACTCCGAGTGACCTGGTGCATCATACTACCACACTTCCACCCTCTTCTCATGAGATTCTGTCACCACAGCCACAGTCAACTGATTATCCACGAGCAGCTGATTTAGCTTTTCTGGAAAAATATACTCTTACTCCTCAACCTGCAAATATAGTTCATCCAGTTCGACCTGAACAAATGCTAGATCCTAGAGAACAGTCTTACCTTGGAACATTACTGGGCCTTGATAACACTACTGCTGTTCAGAGTATTTCTACTAATGAGCATCATTCATGAGTAAACATTCCACAGACTTTTTGATGGTTATGTGCTAAGTGGTAGCCAAAAGCTGATGGCTTTCAAACTAGTATGGCTGCTATTTTTTCATTTTCTCTAGTTTTTCAAGTCCTCAGAACAGTTTCAGATCAAGAAAACAGTGTGTCTCTGTTGACTGAATACATGAATATTTGGACACAATTTGGCATAATATTTGAAGTAAATATTTTTGTGATTTTTTTAATGATTAGTGCTAATTTTTAATAGGTTCTTGAACTTTTCAAAATTATTAGCTGTTGACTTTAGGGTTTTTTTTTTGTTTTAATCATCAGTGCAAATTTTTATTCTTTAGCCTTCTTTTCTTCCTTCCCCATTTTTCAAGCAAATTTAAGAACCGTGTAGCCCTTAAGAAAGAATGTAGAAGTATACTGATAATTGCCATTCTTCCTTATCCTAACTTAAGATTATTATTTTATCCACATTTTAATTGAAATTAAGAATTTGAATATATAAAAGTCTTTCGGGGTTGTCTTGCCATCTATTCATAACTTCAGGTTATAATAATCCTTCAGTCTTTTGACATACTCAAAGCCAGAAAGCTAATTTATGTAAGATTAGCATTTCAAAGGAAATGTAGGATTGAAGTGATAATCCAGATATTGGGTTTTGCCTATTATACTTGAGTTATTAAAAATAATAAGTGCAAACATGGATCTAGGCATTAAATTATACAAGTTAAAAACTTGTTAGATGAAAAATATGACAGCCTTACCAGATATTTTCAGCATAAGTTAACCTTTTGAACTTTTGTCATTTATTTCAGAAACATTAACAATATGTCATAGCATATATCTTCCTCTCATTAAGGAACGAGCAGTTATGACTAGTGACACCATTGAATGCACTACTTTGGGTTTCATTTACTTTGATTGAACTGGGGTACAGAACCTATTTACTTCATGTATAATCATTAGAAAAGGTGCCAAACAAATTCTAAAATTTGCACCTACTTTAATGTAATTTAATTTAATTTAATTTAATTTAATGGATCTACTACTTGTTTACATATGCACATATAATCCAGATCTTTATTTTTACTTTCATATAAGCCTAATGTTTATAATTATCCTTGATTCTTATTTTTGTATGAGACACAAATTGAGGACTTGGAAAAAAGAAATAGCAGTTAACAGCAAAAGCTCATTGATTGAATTTAATTGAGAAAAAAGATCAAAACTGTAGAATACCTTTAAAGATATGCACTTTCCATATTTTCAAGTCGACTTCAACGTACACTAGGATAATGTTTCCTAGTAGGATTGCTTGAGGATTAGACTAGGCAGGGTTGACTTATTACTGATTTGCCATTTGTATGTAACTACTGGAAAATAGCAGTTCTTAAAGTTTTCCATTTTAGTTTTTGTTTACACTCCTAATTGCTTTAAGCACTTTTTTGTGTGTAAACTGTAAAGTCTGGCCTGGCCCTTGTGAAAAAGAAAATCACAAATAAAATAATGAACTTTTTTGTGAATAAAATTTAACCAATTTGTAATGGAGGAAACTTTTGAAGCACTTAAGAAATGAAGGTACTTTATAGGAAATTTTGCCATATTAGTGATAATAAAATCAAACGAAAAAATGTTGAGAATTGAAGCATTAACCAAAGTAGCTCATAAATAATAAAACCAACCTGAGTTTTGCCTCGTTTATCAAGGTTTGGTTATAATTATCTTAGGACCAGTAGACATAATTACTATATTATTTTTTCTTCTAAAGCATTCTCATTTACTTTATGTGGAAATGTTATACCTGAGGTACTTACATGATTGAGCTTGACTATAAGGTACTGTTAGTCTAGTCTTTCAGATTGACTGTTAAAAGTACATCTTTATGATTTTATTATAAAGACTGACAAGATTTTAACTAAAAATCTTAACTATAATAAAAGCAAATCATACCTAAAAATATACTCTGCCATTTATATATAAGCTAATGTAGAGAAATTTGGACTCACAGAAAGGCAAATGGTATATATACGTGTATGTATATGGTATATTGTATATTTGGTGGCAGAAAAAGAGGATATTGCATTTTCACATTGAAAAGAATACTTTGCTGTTTGAAGGTATTTACTTTAGGGTTCTTTTAATAATGTTCTAATGTTTTAAACATATGGTATAATTATAGGGATCAGTTTACATAGAACTTTTCTGAGATACATCTCTTATGTAAAGTGAAATACAATTGTATGATTGTATTTAGTTATTATTGAAGATAATTTAAACTTGAATAGTGGTTTACTGTTTTCTAAAATGCTTTCACTTATTATCTCATTTGAACCTCATCACCAGCTCTGAATTAGAAAGGACATGATGTATTCCCATTTTGTAGAGAAAGAATCTGAGGTTAAGATGAAAGGATTCATTTAGGTTCATGTGGTCAATAAGGGGCAGAGTTACCAGTAGGGAAGAAGAAAGGTGGCATTAATAGTGCTTACTATGTACCAGGGACTATATTCCCTCACTTAACCATAACCCTATCTGGGAAGGAGGGAGTTTAATTTTTATGAAGAAACAAAAAGAAATCTGCCTTGAATTTCCAGAAATATAAGAAATTTTGAAATTGGGAAAACTTCATGGATTTGGGCAAACCGAATGTATATAAGCTTTTGAAGTGAGCACAAAAAGCATAAAACGAAGCCTACTCTTTCAGTTGACCTTTCTATAACCCTGTAATTCATTTACTTTATAACTATACTTAAAATTTTGAATCTTATGTCTGAGTGTAGCCTCATTGAGAATTGTTATTTTATAAGCATAATTTATTGTTCTAAGTTAATTTTTTAGCAGATAGCAATTAGCACTTAATCTGTAAACTGAATAATTTATCAAGTGCAGAAATTTATTAACCTAATCGGTTTTGACTTAAATGCACCAAAGATTTTTAGTGGGTATTAGTCTTAAAAATTTTAAATTCTTTGTTGTTTGAATAAGTATTTGTCCAAAGAAGCACAGTTGAAGTCCTAGAATAATGGGTTTAAAGAAAAAAACAAAAAACAAAAAAACATTAGTTTGAATACTGAGATTAAGTATTAAATGTTTGTATGTGTAAAAATAAAAGCAGACAAAAATACTCTGGGAATAGTATACTGACAAACCAATTATAAGTAAGAATACTCAGTTTTCTTAAGTTTAATTGAATGTTGTTTTTAGTGAACACTATCAAATGCTAAATAATAAGCTTATTTTTTACACTACGTTATCAAAATAATTTTTGCCTTAGAAATTTTTGGGGGGTTAAGTTGTTATTTTTATAAAAAATCCCCACTATTTTTTGCAGCCTAAAATACCATTTGAGATTAGGATTTGTTCCTCATACCAGCAAGACATAACCAATAACTGTATAGGTAGTATTTTTTGCATACTTTTGAGTAATTTAGACATTCATTGCTGAGAAAAGAGGAGTAGCAAAAGTAGGGTTTTAAATTGGTGCTTTAGTGAATGATTTTCTTTTAAGTCATGGTAGGTCATGAAATAAGTACAAATGTTCTGTGAAACTTAAAGTGTCAAAACATGTTTGCAGAGTGACTATAAAATGTTAGTTAAGGGCTAATAAATAATTAAACATCATTTGTTGCTTTTTCACTCTACAATTGTTAACAAATTAAATATGATTGAACCGATATGTTTATAAGCCTGAGTTTTCTTCCTACCATATCACTCTAATATTATTGATGAAAAGTCAGATTTTAAGCATTAGCTCTTTGACAGTGTCCTTCTATACCATCTTTTCTTGACTGTTTTGTGCCTTTTCAAAGTGTTATACTTGCCTAGTTGATTCTGCTGGCTAGATTGTACTGGTTAATAAATCATTTTTTTGTTTTATTTTGATTTGAGTTTCTTGTTTGTTTGTTAGGGGTCTTAAGTTTGTGTTGCCTGCTGGTTAGGCAACAACTTGTTTAGGTTGTTTTATGTTTAAATAGGAAAATTGGCACTTAAGTAGTGTGAACATTTGTTTCTATGATTTTATGTCATTTAAAAAATCTGTATTGTAGTCTACATAGTTAACTGTGAAGTCACTCCTGGGCCTGTCTTTAAATGCTTATTAGAAGAATCTGACAAATAAAATGAATAGTTTGTCTGTTTCTCTCTCTCTTTTTAAATAATCATAACCATGCAGTTACCATAACCACACTGTTCTGCACTGAGTGACTTCTTATTTTAGTTTGCCTAAAACTGAACAAGAGGTGATGATTTGAGATGAGATTCCCATTAGGAGCAGCAATATCCCAAACAGTATATAACTTGAGTTGATGAACTCAGGAAAAAAATCAAGATTTATAAAGTGATATTTGGATATTCTGAGATTTAGTGCCAAATTTTAAATGAATAAAGTGTATTCTTTTTAATAAGGAACAAGTAGCATTTCTAAAACTTTGAGTAGTATAATGATAAATATTATCATTATATGCTGTTAGTGAATGACGGATAATGTGAAAATAATTTTCTAATCAATTTCTAGGAACTAGACAATTTTATAGATCCTACCCTTTTGGACATTCCCCTTGCTATAGTCCATAGTGTTTTAAGGTGGTCCTCCTTCATTTCCTCTAAAATTATTTTTACTTAAAATGCTTTCCCCCTATCATTAGCATGCTTTTTGCTCTTTCCCTTTGAAAGTAGCATTAGTAAGATAGAAGTAATAGGATTAGGTTGTGTGGAGGATGGAAGCAAGAAAATTTTTGTAGAAAGTTCTTGGATTTTGCATACTCTTCATGTTTCAACTTGCAGTGTATTGATCTTAAGTCTATGACTTGAACAATCCCTGAATTACTAAACTTTAGTCTCTGCAGCTATTTATGTAAAGAGAAATTAAGGATTATATTCAGAGCATAGAGATTATTCAAAGATGAACCTAACCTTATTTTTTCAAATTAGGTTAAAAAAAAAAACAATTTAAGGATTTGCATTACCATTGGGGATTCTAAAACGTGTTTTGAATGAAGAGCATGTGCACATCTTATTTTTAAGCCTCTGCTTGCTACCTGTGCTTGCATTAAAGTTGAACAGTGTACACTGTGCTATGGAGTAATTATAAAATTTTTATTCCTTTCAACAATCACTTATGATCCCTATAGATAAAACTGTAATAACAGTTAATGAGTGTGTCTGCCAAAAAGAGAAAAACTACAAATCTGGATATTTAGCTGCTCCATGTTGTGTAATAAATGTTCTAATTTAGGGAATTTATGATGTACATTAAAATAGAAGTGCTTTTGAACTTGTTTTCAGTCTCAAATCAATTTTGTTTTTGATACTTTTGAGAGAAATTACAAAGAAAAATCAAATATCGAAATTCATGATTGTCAACTGTATAAAATGTGAGTTTAATAGGTATTTTGTTTGTCTCATGTTTCTTAAGTAGAAATGTCTTTATAGAAAAATTCAGTTCTCTGTGAAGAATAGGAAATGTCTTGTATATTGAATTAGTTCTTTGTGTTATTTTGATATTTAAAATAAACAAAGTTCTTTGGTCCTAATAAAGCATATCTAGGTTTTATTGAATTACATTTCCACAGCATAGGAACTCAGTACTCTGCAAGCCTCTCTGTGGATGCAAAGACCATGAGATGGAAAACCAACTCTCTTGGGGCACACTTGTACTTTTATTTCTTAAAAATTACATATCATTTTTAAAATTTTATATATTAAATGTGTAAGCCTTAAACAATCCAATGATTCATAAATGTCTAAATTCAAATATTAATGATGACTGTTGCCGGGTGCGGTGGCACACACCTATAATCCCAGCAACTCGGGAGGCTGAGGCAGGAGGATCATGAGTTCAAAGCCAGCCTCAGCAACTTAGTGAGGCCCTAAGCAACTCAGTGAGACCCTGTCTCTAGAAAATAGGGCTGCGGATGTGGCTCAGTGGTTGAGTGCCCCTGAGTTCAATCCCTGGTTCCAAAAAAAAAAAAAAAAATGATGACTGTTTTGCTTGAAGTAGTCATATTGTACTTTTTTTGTTTTGTTTTTGTTTTTGTTTTTGGGTGTTGGTCATTGAATCCAGTGGCACTTTACCACTGAGCCACATGCCTAACCCTTTTTGCTTTTTATTTTGAAACATGGTCTTGCTTTGTTACCTAGGCTGTCCTCAAAACTTGGAATCTTATTTCAGGCTCTCACTGTGTTTGGCCTTATGATGTTTATTGGAGGGAAATCTGTAAAGTGTAGCAAAATTCCATTAATTAAATCAGTTGTTCTATATAGTAGTGACAGTGGACGCTCTTACCTCTAAAACCCCTCACAAACAACTCTACATTCTGGTCATGGGAGAAATGATTGCTGGTATAAGGCACAAACTGTATGCTATAGGACAGTCTCCCAATCTTAGTCTACTGACTCCATTTGGCTCCATAGCAGCCTTTGCTAAACCATCAATTCTAGCAAGGCAGCTGCTTCTGAGTGTTACAAAACCAGTAAATTCTACAAGCAATTTACTACCAGTAAATTCCATTTCTGCAAAGTGAGTCTGCTGATCATAGACAATGTTATATGTGATACTTTGTTATCTATTGCTATCTAGCAAATGATACCAGACCTAGTGTCTTAAAACAACAGACATTTATTACCTCACAGTTGTGAGAATCAAGAATCTAGACATGGGTTAGTTGGGTGATTTTGGCTCAGGGTCTTTCATGAAGTTGAAGTCAAACTGTTAATCAGGGTTACACTCTAGACAGGATAGCTGACTTCCTAGCTCACTCATATGGCCGTTAGCCTAAGTTCCTCACCATTTGGCCTCTCCACAGGGCTGCTTAATAAATGATATGGCAGCTGGCTCGAACCCCCGTACCCAAATCTTCACACACACACATACCCCCATCAGAAAGCAATCCAAAAGAATGAGAGTACACTTAGGATTTAAGTTCAGTCATTTCATAACTTAATCTTGGAAGTAATAATTGCATCACTTCTACAGTACATTGTGAGTCACTAGTTCCAGTGCACATGCAAGGGACACAAACTTTCCCTCTTGAAGTAAAGAGTAGAAAAGAACTCTGAGGTATTTTGAAAACCATCACAGATTCATTGGTTATAGATGAAACTCCACAAATCCTTGGATAATGATGGTAAGTACCACAATCTATATTCGGAAAATCCTTTTATTCCAGAGAGAAAATATTGCCCCTGCCATGAATAAGAAAGGTTTAATGTACCAACATGCCGTAAGTATTTGCCTGATGCCACTGGAAAATGAAGTTATTTAGGGGAAGTTAGCATTGGTATCTGTTAGCAGGTTGGGCTCTCAACAGTGGCCTATCACATCAGCTTTGGTAAGAACAGACCATGTTTGAAGATATTCTTAGCCTCTGCCTATGCTGCTATGGCCATCTGGTAGGTGGGTTCAAGGAACAAGCAAATAGATCCCTTCTTTAGAAAAGACAGGACAGGGTTGTTGTTCTCACCTGGTTCTTAATCTCCTTCCCTGCCATGGATGTTTTCTGGTGGATATTTACATTCAACTTAATTTTAACATCCTGTACTTATTTTGACAGGCCTTTTGATATACTTCTTAGACTATCTTGGCACCAGTTTTCCATATTGATTTTTCCAAAGCTTTGAGCAGCTAACCAACTTGTTAGCTGTTGTCTGTGAATCATCTCAGCACTTTGCCTTAGGCTGTCTTCCTTATGAAGTAGACTATTAAATATACTATCCAAAATTCTCAGACTATTTTCCATCCATCACTAAAGGGAAGCCGTAATACAGTTTTGTTCACATCTGATCAACCATAGAGATCTATCCAGAAACCAAAGCTTTTACTTCCTTTGTGAAATCTTCATGAAATCTCCAATTTCCCCTAGGCATTGTTTGAGAGGCAGAGAAGTAGTAGGAGAGGATATATATTTAATCATTTGTGCAGCTTGTATGTTTGAGGTCTACATAGATCTGGTCTGGTATGTGCCATTTTTGATTGATAATGGAAGGCTGCTTGTTTAATCCAATTTTAGATCAGCAAACTTCTTTGCAAGGGACAAAGATTAAATATTTTCAGTTATACAGGCCAAATGATTTCTGGTACAACTATTCTGCCAATCTAGTGTAGTAGCAGCCATAAACAATATGTTAATTAATTGGCATAATTGTGTTCCAATTAAACAATTTACAAAAGAACAGCCAATGGGTCAGACTTGGGCCTCAGGCCTTAGTTAGCTGATCCTGTGTTAGGTGATAGTTGGCAATAGGCAGTTTGGATCACACAGTCCCTTATTACATGTTCAGTCTATCATAATCTAGTAGCAAAACTAAGATCTGTTTTTCAAATAGCAGCTGGTTGTCTGCAGAGAAGGCATAGCCTTATTCACAAACCTAAATCTTTGTGTCATGATACTTCTGTGGAAATTTCCGAGAGTCCATGTCCATGATTCTCATGGACGCTTGAGCCTTTTATGCCACATTTCACAAGTAGTGAGGGAGAACACACTGCAGCCTGGACCTGCTGCAGAGGCCTTACTTGCTCCAGGGCCCAATCAAAAAAAGTTCACTGGATGAATGAATTGGTGAGACATGCCCTAATAAGATATGCAGTGCCTCCAAAATCTAAAGAGGCCTTCCAAGTGAAACAAGCATACAGCAGCGTCTCTTTCTTTAGAGGGGATATCCTGACATGTCCTAGACCACTGGATCTGTGAATACCTTACTGATGCAGTGGAACCCTGAGCTTTGTCATAGTTTTATCATATGGCCTATGTTTGTTTTATTATTGGCATTTAGAGTGCTTGCTACTTTGGGGAGGTACAACTCACCATCCACCCAGAACAGGTCTCACATTCTTGCTGATTTTACCAAAACTTCAACAACCCTGACTAATTTTTACCCAGGCCATTTCAAGGGATTGTGTTTTCAGAGAACAATTGTGAAAGATGATGTGATGTTTCCCTGCCTAGGCTCAGTGCTGTACAAACAGTTAAATCTTCAGCTCAGTGCTCTTGTCCTGTAATGCAACCTACTATGTGTGCAGACATCCTTCATGGGCCAATTGCATTGCTACCATAAGACTTGAGGGATAGGGGAAATCAGTGTGAAAGAACATGCTGGCAGACTAGCTCATGATTTTCTGTAACTAAAAGTCATTTGTCTTTAATCTAGGGCTATCATATCTCCTGCACTTAGGAGACTAGCTTAAAAGTGGGATAAAATATCAGACCCTCACAGTTTTCAACAGCTACAATCTTTTTCACCAAGTTTAATTAGCAAATGCTATGAACATAATGGACTAGCATGACATTTAAGAATTATTAAGAAGGTCAGGTCCCTCTAGACAATACTATGGTATAGGCAGGAGATTTGACTATCACTGAGGTAAGATAGTATTATACAAACACTTAAATACAAACTGCTTCATATATTCTGTACTGAATGAACAGGGGGAAAAAAAGAAAAATATTTTCCTGGACAGTAGCTGCAAATCAGCTTGCAAAAGATTATTGATTGTGCATAAAGATAAATCATAGTTTTTCTGCTTATTTACTATAATCTGTCATTATCCAGGACCCATCTTGGTCCCTCACTTCCTGGATCTGAGACCCAGCATAAGAATGCTGTCAGTAAATATTCCCATTTTTTATTCTGAAGCTATGGATCCAATGGACAGTCTGTGAAACAGACTCAGGCCTAGATGCTGTCTATCTCCTGATCTCTAGAAGCTCCCTCTATGAGCTCTGATCCATGGTAGCATTTGAGGTTGTGAAGTGCATCAGAAGGATAGAGCCTAATAACCTAATAATCACTGGACAGTCTGGTTATTCCTCTTTCACCTCCAACCACAGTCGCATTGATAAATGACTGGAGTTTCTTCTGAGGAAGTTTAGATTATGATTTATGACATATACTTGCATTCATGTTGAACAGTTCCTTCTCATAGATGCAAGACCTTTCCTTAGTCAAGGAGTTTGTGTCTAGGCAAGAGGCTCTGAATCATCACATACTGACTTCAGTTATGTTTTTCCTTCATAGATATAGTAATTTACACACACATACACACAGACACACACACACACGCGGGCACACACATGTGTATATATATTTCAAGCACCAGCATAGTCCACTGCTTATTGCTAGGTATCCTCGATCAATTAGCTACTGCCACAAGTCCATACCCTCTACCATTCAGTCCTTGGCATATCATGGTAAGTTCTATCACACCTGGTCTGTTAAGTGCCAGTAAGTCTTGGCCAGTTGTGGGTCCTATTATTCACTCGAAGATCAGAGAGTCTATTTTCATTGTAGCATACACTATCATCATTTCTGTCATATAGAGAACAGGATGCTGTTCTTCATACATGTTTTCAAGAATGCTGGAGTCTTCCACAGCAATGCATTTCTTCATGTCTTAGTTGAAGGAAGGATTCTGATGTGGGTGGAATATGTATGTTTAGGGGTGACTAGGTTGCACATACAGATGTTTTTCAACATTTCCATCTTCCCAAGGCTTTGGACTACAAAATGCCAGGTAACTCACTGTAAACCACTACTGAGTTCAACTTTCAATCAGTGAATCTAGTAGATATTCAAGTCAACCCATTAAAACTATTGTCCCAATGCATTAAATGGCAAAGTGCACCCATGACAATCTGGTCTGATTGTTTCTTAAGATTTGTCCCCTTGGTTTAATACCATTATAATCCATTTTAGACCATCAAAATCTTGTAACTCTTGAGGTGTACAGTATAAGTTATTTTCTCTCACAGTACTTGTTACATTTACTTTTCTGTGCAGGTTTTATTTTTTGCAGTCTGTGTTAATAAGAGATCATCTGAAGGGAGAATAATGAGAATTGGTATTGACTTTGTGAGTCCCTGTTCCAGGTGCAGTTCTTAGAAAATAAGGAAGCCTCACATTGGCATAGGGTGAAGGGGGCTGCCTGTGCTAGAAAGGGAGATTTATGGAAATAAAAAGATTACAGTTCTCAGACTTGTCCATTATTCAAATGTCACTATGTTAGTCAGTCATCTGTCACCCTAAAGATTGTGAGATAATCAAATTAAAAAGAGAAAATTTGTTTTGGCTCATAGTTTTATAGATTTCAGTTCTTGAACAGTTGGCCCTATTGCTTTGAGCCTGTGATCACACATCATGGCAGGAATATGTGGAGGAGCAAAATGACTCACCTCATGATCAGTGAGCAAAAGAGAGGAAGAAAGGGGTGGGCGTCCCACTATTCCTTTTAAGGGCATGTTCCTCATTGACCTGAAGACTTCCCACAAAACCCCACATCTTACAGGTTTGACTGCCTCCCAATAGCACCTCACTGGGGACTAAGTCTTTATCACATGGACTGTTGGGAGACATTCCAGATCCAAAATATAACAGTCAACATACCTGTCCCCAAGGAGACCCTCCTCCATGAAAACTTTTACCTAGTCTAAAAGAACTAACACTGCAGAGCATTTAAATAGTGTTGTTACATTTGTTATCCAACCCGTGGACTAACTGTCGGATATTTGTGTTTAATCCTTGATCATATTTTTCTTAAGACTACAGAAAGTGAGGAACTTTTTTAGAGGTTCAAAGATGACTCTTGTTTTCAGAAAATGTTCTTAGCTGCTTGTTTCATAGATTTTAATTTTCTTATTCTCTACCTATGCTCTCTAGGATGGATAGGCAAAATTAAGTAACACTATAATATCTATAATCATTTATAAATGTTGGCATAGCAACTACATGCCACAGCCACTTGATATTTGAATGAATTGCTCTCCATATACACTTTATTTCATGTTCTCATCCTCTGAAAAATTTTGTTTAAATATTGTTAAGGTAATTGTTCAAACTCAGTAATAATCATATACCTCATACCATCATGATGTTTTCCCCTAGAAGAGGTTATGCCTGTGCTCTTCAAATATGATCAACTCAATTCTAGAATTTCTTAATGCCACTAATGTATCAATTAGGGTCACAAAGTTAACAGTTGTCTACTCCAATTTACTATAATGCAAGGAATTTTTAATAAAGGGACTATTTGCAAAGATGTGACCAGACATAAGGACATCATAAGTGATAGTGCAATACTTTGGAACTAGTAACAAAATGGTATTCTGACCCTTAGGTCCATTTGGAGAAGATACCTCTAAAGCTATGTGTGAGGTTTAATGCTGAGGAGCAGTTAGGAGAGAGAAGTATTCTCATCTTCCTCTACTCCCTTAGTGATCCTCCTCTTCTGAGGCAAATGAGAAACCACAAAGTAAGAAAACTTATTGGTTTAGCCAATACAAATTAGCATTCTAAAGCAAAGTGCAGAATGGAAAAGACTGGAGAGTAAAAAGGAAGAGCCAGGTAAAAAATATTCAGAACAGTTCATTCTGATTTTTTTTTTAATAAAAGCCAATGGTGTTACTTTATGAAAAAACTATGAAGTATAAGAGTGAATATGAAAAAATTGTGCTATTAACACATTGAGTTGAAACCAATATTTGAGTGTCTTAACATAAAGAGGGTTTATTTGCAATACTAATTTGATAAGTAATGCTAATTTGATAAGTAACGCAATAAAAAGTAATACATATCTAAATGCATTTGAAAATAATTTTGATTCATATTAGCATTTTTGCTAATTGTGCATCAGTACAGAAGGGTTTTACAAAATCCTCTGAAAAATTTTGTTTAAATATTGTTAAGGTAATTGTTCAAACTCAGGTCAAGTGTGGTGTCCCTGAGTATAATTTCACTTATCATCTCCCTCATTTTGTTTTTCCTCAGACTTTTCTTTCTACAGATTTTGTGTTGCCATACATCTATACATTATTACTGTTTTTAAAGTTTCTGTTGCCTTCAGAGGCAGTACATTTTGGTGGGGAAAATCAAGACTGTGGCCAAACTGTGGGGGGTCCATATCCTGGCCTTGCTACTAATTAGCGGTATGCTCTATACTCCTCATCTGTAAAATGCAAATAATGATACTTATGTCCCACCAGACTTCTTGTTTGAATAAAGGATCCAAGGTTTGAGATAAATATGTAAAGGGCTTGAAACTATTCCTGAATAGGAATATTCACGAATAATATGTGGGCTAAACCATCATTATAAAATATTTATATTATAAAAATTTGACGTTTGTCAAGAGAACTGTTGATCAAAACCATCATTTATGGGTTATTGCTCCCAGTATCCAGAAGAAACAGTGTATACATGAGAAATAGTGAGCTCCTGTAATGACAAATCATTAAAATAAGCATGTTTACACAAAATGTCGATTTAATTGTCTTTATATTTTTCCAGTTCAGCCCAGAAAACCGCGAAAGTAAAATTCATCAGTATAATTCTGGGCAGGTAGATCAGATGAGTGGAGTGACAAACCAGCTTTGCCCACTCAATGGTTTTATCTATGGTTGTGTAGAAAAACCACAATGATTCTTACATTTACTGTGGAAATGCCGTTACTATGTTCCCTTTATCATAACCTGTTTACAAACTCTAAAGGCAATTTTAATCCTAAACCACGGCTTCTGAGTGCACAAGTCTTCCACTGCCCCCTCAGTTTCATCTCTGGGAGGAGCGAGTGGCGGGCCGATGCGATCATTTAAATGAGGCGCTGCGGTTTCATTGGCCAGGAGCTGCTGCTCATTGATTGGCCCTCTGGTGCTGTGGGCGGAGCGCAGAGGTGCCCATTGGTGGAGGCGGAAAGTTTAAACGGAGGCAAAAGGCAGAACTAGTTTTGCTCCTCAGCTTGCGTTTGCGAGTTTGTGGGTGGGTGTTCTTTACTTCTAGGGTGTCGGCTACTGGAAAAGAAAGCGGGGTAAATTCGCTCCTACCATCCCCACGGCCGTGCGGAGAGGCGGTCAGCGTCGGTCGGGGGGTCCCTGCTCCGGAGCAGCCTGGAAGGAGCTGGGGAAAGAGGCCGGAGCGGGGTCTGAAGCTGCCATGGCGACCAGGCGAGTGGGGCGAACCTGCTGGGAAGTGAGCCCTACCGAGCGCAGGCCGCCGGCGGGGCAGCGGGACCCCGCAGCCGAGGAGGAGGCGGCGTCCCCGCCGGTGCTGTCCCTCAGCCACTTCTGCAGGTCCCCTTTCCTCTGCTTCGGGGATGTCCGCCTGGGAGCCTCGCGGACGCTGCCCCTGGTCCTGCACAACCCCAACGTGGAGGTGGCTGAGGTGGAGATTTCCCATTTCCCGGCCGCGGACCTGGGCTTCAGCGTGTCTCAGCGCTGTTTTGTGTTGCAGGTAAGTCGTGGGGAGTGGGCGTGTCTTGGGCCTGGCTCTCTACTTAGCTGTCCTTCCTGCCATCTTCCTCTGTAGGGATGAGGCTTGGAAAAGAAACGACAAAAATTACCCTTGGAGACTAAAGGCAGAGCGTGGGTGGCCCTTGACTCACACATGTAAGCCTAGGGCACTCAGTTACTTGGGCGGTGACAGCGCATCAAGGCGTGCCTACCTATCTTTTACCGCATTTTAAATAAACTTTATGTGAAACATTAAGGCATTTAAACGTATACTCCAGATATTGTGAAATACTTTTGGTGTTCTAAACCAATAGATGGCACCTTTGAACATTCTGGTTTTTAAGATTGTCAGGAGTATGTTGGTTGAAGTTTTTTAAATTACTGCTTCCTATCAGTCATCTTCAGATAATGTTAGTTTCCATATGTATCCTTAGAGTACCTACTTTTTTTCTGGTGAAATGGTGAATTTTGTTTTGGCTAAATGGTCCACCAAAGAGCCAAAAATAAAGTTCCTTAGGGTAGTCCTTAATATGTATGTGTGGTGTGTACATGCAGTTTTGAATTTTAATCTCTTGCTGTCAGTGTTGTTGTAGTAGTGCATTCAATTTAATTTTATGATCTTTGTTTCAAGAACGTTCTTCGTAGTTTTTACAGCCTGCTTTGTCCGGAGTACTGGTCCCACCAAACAGAAAATCTGTTCTTATTTTGACTGCTGTGTCCTTTTCATTAGGTAGGACCTTGGAAAGTGTGAAACCATTATCTGAGGGTGTTTGAACTAGTTGGCTAATAACCACTTCATAAGGTTAGGAGTAGTAATTCTATTCTGAGTTCCATTGCCCTCTGTGTCACTAGTGGCTCATCTGCACTTCAGAACCTGCCTGTTCTTGTTTATGAATGACTGCTTTTCTTGCTATGGAAAGATAGATTTCTGTTCTGTATACATAATACTTTTACTTATTCTTTTTTGTTATAATGTAGAAGTAAAGTTCTTGTTTGCAGAATAAATTGTTTTACAGAATAAACATTCTGTTTTTTCTAAGGTAAACTGTTTATGATGTTGTATAGATTCACTTTTCAAACAAAAACTTGGCTTTTTCCTGTGACAACAACCAAGGTTTTGTTTGTTTGTTTGTTATTGTTGTTTTGTCATGTCAGGAATTGGCAGATTGTATCTGCCAAGCGGTATGGTGTAGATGTTGAAGTCAAACTGTGGAGCCAGACTGCCTGGGTTCTAATTATTAGGTACATGACTTTGACAAAGTTTCTAGACATTGGTCCCTTCATATATAAAACTTATATAATCATAGTACCTGCTTCCTAGGAATGTCAATAGTTAACTAGTTATATGAGATACCTGCAATTGTGCCTGAAACATAAAAACTGTTTAACAAAGGTCAGCATTATGATGTGGACTGTAAAGGGAATTTAGTTGATCATCTTTGTGTTTCTTTTTCTACAAAGTTTTTTATATAGGGTCATTATATTTGAAGTAGGAGTACTGTACATGATAAAGGAGTAGACACTTCAATTTTTTAAAACCACTCAATTGAAATGATCTGAAGACTATTCTATTGCTTTCATACAGTTAGTTTATATTATGGTTTTATGTTATTATGAACCCTGTTACTGCTAGTGACTTTTTCTTTATAATGAAATGAGCAGTTTAGGTAGGAAAAATATATTTGACTTACTAAATGCTTTTAGGGTTTGGAATATTGGTGAATAACAATTATTAGTCCTCTACTGTATCCTAAGTTGCATGTTATGCTTTGAGTATTTTAATTATATTGTGGTAATCATTTAAAATGTATTTTTTGGATTGTAGCCTAAAGAAAAAATGGTTATTTCTGTTAACTGGACACCATTGAAAGAAGGCCGAGTAAGAGAAATTGTGACATTTCTTGTAAATGATGTTCTGAAACACCAAGCCATATTGCTAGGAAATGCAGAGGAGCCGAAAAAGAAAAAGGTAATACTTAAATCATTCTGTAACTTACTCCAAGAAAATGTTTAGTAATATGCAAAAATTATTTTGATGACAGGCCTGAAATAACATATATAAATTTCTTAATAACAGTAATATTCAGTGGTTTTTTAACTTCATCCATATATTTTGCTTATTTTTACAGAGGAGTCTTTGGAACACCATTAATAAAAAGAAAAATCCAGCCTCTTCAAGTCATGACCAAAAAATTTCAAATGGTCAAAATGTTAATAAAACATTTTGTGTTTCTCAAAGAGTTGAGAGAATTAGGAGCCCACTACAGGCACGTGAAAATTTGGCTATGAATGAAGTCTGTTCTCCAACAGAAAATAGTTCTTTAACCCTTGAAGAAAACAAAATACCTATATCCCCAATTAGCCCTGCTTTCCAAGAATGTCATGGTGAAATTTGCCTGCCACTTGCTGTACGTCGGTCTACTACCTACTCATCTCTTCTTGCATGTGAAAATGAGGAACAGTTAAAAGTAGAAGGTGCCACCATTTCAAAAGATTTTAATTTTAATGAGGAAGTCATAACTGAAACTTCCTTTCAAAGTGAGGAGAATACAAAACTTATTCTGACCCCAAACTGTTCTTCAACTGTGAACATGATGCAAATCCAAGGAAATTTTCTAAGTCCAGATTCTTTTGTAAATAACAGCCATGCAGCTAATAATGAAATAGGGTTAGTGACATTTCTTTCATCAGATAGACTTACAAAAGATAATTCAGAGTCTGTGAATTTGGAATCCAAAACTATACATGAAATTTACAGAACAATTTTAAGTCCAGATTCTTTCATAAATGATAATTATGGAGTAAATCAGGATCTAGAGTCAGACTCAGTTATTCCCATTTTATCCCCAAATCAATTTGTAAAAGATAACATGGCACATATATATACCTCTCAGCAAACATGTGAGGTATCATTATCAAACAAAAATTCTCAGATTGCCCAGTCTGCTCAACACTGGAGAAAAAGTGAAGTTTTGCCATGTAGTCCTGAATGTCAGGGTTCAAAAACACCCAAACTTAATTTCGAAGAACTAAAACCTGTAGAAGTGAAGTCAGATTACTATAATTTTACAAAGCAAATTCATCCTAAATTTTCTGCAGTTCAAAGTGCTTCTAGTTACAATCATAATAAGCAACATAAGAGACGTCCCATACTTTCTACCACTGTTACTAAAAGGAAGTCCACCATTGCCAGAGAAAATCAAACTGAGATTAATAAACCAAAAGCAAAAAGATGTCTCAACAGTACAGTATGTGCATGTGAAAAAGTAATAGATCACCCAAAAGAAAAAGAAGCTTTGCATTCTCATCTTCCAATTATCAATTCAGTATTAAGTAAACCTCAGTGTTATAAAAGTGAAATAACTACTTTAACGAATTCAGTATTAAGTAAACCTCAGTGTTATAAAAGTGAAATAGCTACTTCAACGACAGCTTTAGTTGCCTGTAAAAGAAAAATTGATGGAAACATGGAAGATACAAATGTGAAGGTTGCTATTACAGAACATATGGATGTACCCAAAATCAAAAGAATCCACTTTTCTCCCTTGGAGTCTAAAACATCAACTGTTAAAAAAATAAAAAAGATGACAACACCCATCTTAAAACGTACTAGTAACAGGGAGAAATCAAGCCTTAAGAAGAAACCTGGTGAGTATTATTTATAAAATCTCTAGTGAAAGTTTACTTATAAAGGATGTATTTTCTGTTTTGGTTCAGTAAATCTATTGATGAGCTTGTATTGTACTTTTCTTTTGTCAAATTGCTTAGTGGAAGAACAAACATAGTGTGGGACTAATTTCTGAAATAGTTGCAATCTTGTCTATTAAGCTTTTGGTATTTTATTTGTGAATTTTCTGCAATAATCCTGTTTTTTAAAAAAAATACTGCATCCAAATATTTATCTCAATTTGATTTTTTTGGTACCTCTTTAATTTTTATACCCAAAGAGAGTACTTGACTTGGCCTTAGTCCATTCCCTGATTGGAAGACCCAGTGAAGTTTCTGGCCTACATAGAACCATCGGAAGGATTGTAGGAAAGACCTTTGCATGTCCTGTGCTCCTAATGACTTTACTCTCTCTCAGCCTCCGCCCAGCCACCAATTAGAAATGAAGATAAGTCCCTCGAGTTCTACATTCCTTAGGGAAGAACATTTTTCCTTTTCTAGTATTCATAGCTTTATCACATTGCCTTAGAAGCAGGCAGGATTAATCCCATCACATACTTTTAACCCAAATTATCTCTTCTGACAATCAAGGTCCAGGCAAGAAAACAACCCACACTAGGTATTTTACCAGATAATTTAAAAAAGGATTCTAGGACTCCTAAGAAATATACCACATATCTCATTTCTCTTTGAACATCACTCAGTTTGAACCATTTTCTTACACCAATTCTGTAAATGCTTCTGTATCCTTTGGACTCTCTCTTCTTCATTAGCACTTCTTTGCAGATATTCTCCTACCTTGTTACCTTGCTGAAGCCTGACCTTGTCCTGACAATAGTGCTCTCATTACAACCCTCTCAAGTTGTGTCTGCATTCTCTTCTACTTTTATGACTTTGAACCTCCTATGGAATTTTCAAATATCTACTTTTTATCTTTTATCTATTTCCAAACTAATGTCCTTTCTCAAAAATGAGCAAAAAGAAAATAACAAAACAGCTTAAGTCTCATTTTTCAGATTTTCCCACCTGTATTCTTCCTTTTTGCAGAGAATAATTTACTCTCAAAATTTTGAATCTTACTCATTATGCTTTTTCTAAGACAACTATAATTATGATTTCAAAATCCTTCTAGAAGATCCTTCTAATACTCTTGGAATTTAGTTCCAATCTCCTTAGGCCAGGCTCTCCTAAAAGCATCTCAATTTTCAGTTACTATCTCTATGACATTAAGTTGAGTTCTAGAGAACCCAACTTACAATTTTTTATACCCTTTGTACACCTACAGTTCTTTAATCCACCACTGGTTCCATGGCCCTCACCTCTGACATAGCTGTCTTTCCATACTCAGATTGAATTCCACAGTTCATAAGCCCTTCCTCCACCTTCTTTCCCTTTATTGTTCTTGCCCAGCAAATTCCAACGCCAATCCAGTCTTACCTTGCCTCTCTGTGCGTGAACCTTGCTGGTTGTTTTTTGTGACTGCGGAACCCTAAGTAAGTCCTGAACTCTTTTTATGGCTCCATTTTCCTGGCTTATTGACTTTGCTATAGATAGGTATCTCACCTCTTTTTTCTCCTGAACCCTCTCCTCTTGTCTCATGACTGATAATAGCAGCTAACATTTACTGAGTCCTTTCTCTGTCAGACCTAGTTGTGAGTACCTTATTGTTACCTCTTTTAATATTTACGACATTCATATGAAGTAAATATTATTTTTACCTATATTACAGTTTTACAAATGGGGAAATAGATTCATTGAGAATTGAGTAATTTGCCCAATTTTGTAGAGTCAGTAAGTGATAAAGCTGGGATTCTATTCCAGTTAGTATTCTGATCCTCATCTACCAATTACCTGTTTCCTGTTTCATTGAAAGACTAGAAATACAGATGTTTCTCTATTTACTAGGGGTTACATCCCAATAAACCCATTGTCATTGACTTTAACAAGAAAAGTTTCAATAAAATAGCCAAAACTGATTTAAGCATTCAACAAATAGGAGATGAATTAGAAACAGCTAACAAAGCTCCTTTCAAAATGATGTTTTACTTCAGAAAATAACATTTAATTCAGTATCATCCATTATCAAACAATTATACAAATCAGTACATAACTCAGTGAATTATCACAAAGAGAATATTGACCTTTTTAAGGAGTTCTGCTTAAAAGAAAACAAGCAACATAAGCATGGAGCATAGACTGAAGGGATAAATGGTTAGCTCCACATTGTAATTCCAGTGATTATCTCTCAATCTTTGTTTTGGAACCAGGAATTGAACCCAGGGACACTTAACCACTGAGCCACATCCCTAGCCCTTTTTTGTATTTTAGAGACAGGGTCTGCCTTAGTTGCTGAGGCTGGCTTTGAACTCGCAATCCTCCTGCCTCAGCCTTCCAAAGCGCTGGGATAGCAGGTGTAGTTTTCTGTCTTTAGTCATGACCCCATTCATTTTCTTGCTTATATTATTTTCTAAAATAAAGATAAAGGTGTTATTTCTTAGAATAAAATCTGTTACTGATATGGAGGGTGGTTCAAACTTAATAATAGTGCAGACTCTAGAACTTGACTACCTAGGTTCAAATCCCTGCTGCTTCCTAACTTCTAAGCCCCAGTATCCTAATTATGTAAATTTTGGATAATTGTAGTACTCCTTTCATAGCTTTATTGTGATAATTGTGTGAGTGGAAGACTGATACTTGATAGTTCTTGGCATGATATTTTCAATTATTAGCTGCCACTATTATTAATATTGTTGAACTCTTCCCTTCCTCTTCCAACTTCTTTTATGTCATTTTTCATATGTATTCTTTGTTTTATCCTTGTTATAGTTTTGTCAGCAGGCCATATTCCTTGTGTTTAATGTTCGTTTTATGAGTTAGCACATGCGTATTTTCATGTAGAAGATCTTTTATTCCCCTTTTAAACTTCTTCCATTCTAGACTTAATTGCCTATAGGCTGTGACAATATCTTTCCATTCTGTATTTTCCCTGCACCTGGTACAGTCTGGAATATATGCACACAATAAGTTGTGGTTGAATCTGGACTGTAACATCTATAGACAAAACTTAAATGTGGTTTTTGGTCTGTAAATTCCAGGTGTTGGTTTAATTGAACACTAAGTTCATAGCACTAGTATCTGGAGGATAGTAGTTATTAAGTATTTGCTAAATTAATATGATTATGAAGAACCCATACTTTTAACTTTCAATGAGCTAACAACTTTGGGAATTTTATTTTTTTAATGCTATTAATTTTGTTTTCTAATGTATTTTAGATTCACTGGCATTCAAAACTCCTATTTCTAAAACAAACAAAAGGATAAAACCCATTATTGCTGTGGCACAGTCTAATTTGACCTTCATAAAACCATTAAAAGCAGGTAAGTGCTTATTATATTTAAACTCTCTAAAAAGTAACATGGAATGAAGCAAATGGAAGTGAATTTTTTTTATTTGAATAAAGGCTTTGAAGAATTTTTAAAGTGTATATGCAAATTATAATTAAGGTATTCTTTCAGACTTTACTGAAATTGCCTTGTGGTAGTTTACAATTATTAAATAATCAGAGAATTTTGTTTTACTTCTTCCCATTTTGCTTGATCACCTTTCATACTCAAAATGTTTTCAATTCTTTGCAGCAATTAGCGAAAACCAAATATTGTTCAGTGTTTTAACTATGGTTTTACTAGTGAAAAAAGAATCTTTTTTTTTCTTTTTTTATTTTTACAGACTGCATTTTGACTCATTGTACACAAATGGGGTACAACTTTTCATTTCTATGTTTGTACACAATGTAGATTTACACCATTTGTGTAATCATATATGTAATGATGTCTATTTCAGTCCACCATCTTTCATACCCCTGCCCCCTCCCCCTCTCATTTCCCTCTATGTAATCCAAAGTTCCTCCATTGGTCTCCTACCCCCACTCCTCCACCCCCATTACGTATCATCATCCACTTATCAGAGAAAACATTTAGCCTTTGTTTTTTTTAGGATTGGCTTATTTTACTTAGCATGATATTCTCCAACTCCATCCATTTAGTTGCAAATGCCATAATTTTATTCTTCTTTACAGTTGAGTAATATTCCATTGTGTATATATACCACAGTTTTTTTGTCCATTCATCTGTTGACTAGCAAATAGCTTGGTTCCACAATCTAGCTGTTGTGAATTGAGCTGCTATAAACATTGATGTGTCTGTATCAGTGTAGTATACTGATTTTAAGTCCTTTGTGTATAAACCAAGTAGTGGGATAACTGGGTCAAAAGGTGGATCCATTCCAAGTTTTCTAAGGAATCTCCATACTGCTTTCCAGAGTGGCTGCACCAATTTGCAACTCCACCAGCAATGTACAAGTGTGCCTTTTCCCCACATCCACGCCAATACCTATTGTTTGTGTTCTTGATAGTAGCCATTCTAATTGGAGTAAGATAAAATCTTAGAGTTGTTTTAATTTGCATTTCTCTAATTACTAGATATGTTGAACACTTTTTCTTATATTTGTTAATTGCCTGTATATCTTCTTCTGTAAAGTGTCTGCCCAATTCCTTAGCCCATTTATTGACTGGATTCTTTGTATTTTTGATGTAAAGTTTTTTAAGTTCTTTACAAATTTTGGCGATTAGTGCTCTATCTGAAGTGCATGTGGAAGAAATTTTCTCCCATTCTGTAGACTCTCTTTTACATTATTGATTGTTTCCTTTGCTGAGCAAAAGCTAAAAAAGAACTTTTGGTATATATTGTATAGCAATTTACAAAAAATTTTCTTATGTAAGAATCTAATTGTATTCTTAGATATTCCTAGGCACCCAATGCCATTTGCTGCAAAAAACATGTTTTATGATGAACGCTGGAAGGAAAAACAGGAACAGGGCTTCACTTGGTGGCTAAATTTTATATTAACTCCCGATGACTTCACTGTTAAAACAAGTGTTTCAGAAGGTAAACATTAAAGTAGTGTTTAAATTTAATAATACACTTATTTTAGCTGACCAAAATTTTGACAGAATTTGTCAAATTATGTATATTTCATTTATTATATTATAATTTGCTAATTCATTGACCTATATTCTGAAGATTGTGTAGGTAATTTTTCTTACATAGGTTGACATGCATAGGTTTTCTGGATTAAAAGTACTGAAATTTGCTTTTTTCTTTTTGCTCTCTATTCTATCATTTTATCAACCAGTGTAAGCAGTTCTTTGTGGCCTGACCATTTTGAATGTATTGACTCAATTGTTAATATCTTAGTTTAAGGAGTATGTAGGAACACTGCATAGTAGGGGACTGTGAGAGATGATCCAGATGAAATTTTAAAAAATTGCAGTGTTTATTCTGGAAGGGAAGACTTGGATGTAGGATAAGGTAGAAACATGGTACTTTCAAACATTGGAAGGATTTTCTTCTGAAAGAGAAGGAAATCTAAATTTTGTGTAGTTCTTGCATGGACATTTTAGGAATCCATTTTAGATAAGGAAAAATCCTTATGAACATTTAAGTTGTGGAACCATTGTGTAGGATGTCTGGGAAAATGGTGATTTCCCCATCGTTGCAATGTTCAAACAGACCGTGTTTCACATTTGTCATAGAAGCATGTGTAGGATTTCCGCATTAAGAGAGTCTGGATTAGATGATCTCTAAGTTCATTTTTCTTTTTCTTTCAAAAGGAAATAAAGCCTGATTTTAAGAGAAAGGGTTATATAAAAATTTAAATTACATTTCAAAATTGAATTGATTTTTTTAAAAAAATCACATTCTTTAGGAACTTAACTTTATTAATTTATAAAGAGGATGGAAACAGAAGCCAGTTAGGAGGTCATTTAATGGTCTGGATTAGAGATGGTAGTGTTTAAAATGTTGGTGGTAGAGCTGGTGAGAAGTATGTAGACTTGGAATACATTCTGCAGGTAATGCTAACAGGTTGTGGAGATGTATTGGCCACAGGTACTTAGTCAATGATGACAACTGTATTTTACGATTAGAGGGTCAGAAGAAAACTTGAAGGGAATGAGAAATGGATTCCATTTTTACCATCTTAAGTTGTATTTTATTCCTGAATTTAAGAATATATGATGTTTTTTAACCAGGAACATTCATCGTTTTGTTTTTCACCCAGTAAATGCTGCTACTCTTCTTTTGGGAGTGGAGAATCAACATAAAATAAGTGTTCCTAGAGCACCTACAAAAGACGAAATGTCTCTCAGAGCTTATACTGCTCGGTGCAGGTTGAACAGATTACGTCGCACAGCATGCTCTTTATTTACTTCTGAAAAAATGGTTAAAGCTATTAAAAAGCTTGAAGTTGAAATTGAAACTAGGCGGTTAACTGTTCGAAAAGACAGACACCTCTGGAAAGATATTGGTAAGAAGGTTACTAATTCTTTAAAAACACTAGAGATTTTGCATTGAGGGAAGTATAATTGACAAAAATTGTGTTTAAGGTGTACAGTGTGATGTTGATATATATATTAAGGTGATAACTACGATATAGCTAATTAACATGTCCAGCACCTCACATAGTTACCTTTGTGTGGGAGATGGATTGAGGACATTTAAGATGTATTCTTAGGAAATTTCAAGTTTGTAATTCAGCATTAATAACTTTAGTCACCATACTATTATACAGTAGATCTCCAGAACTTATTCATCTTATGGAAGTGAAACTTTGTACCCTTTTGATGTGCATCTCCCTAGCCCTTGGCAACCACCATTCTCTCTGCTTCTGTGAATTCAATGTTTTTAGATTCCATGTACAAGCGAGATAATATACTGATTGTTTTTCTTTACCTGGCTTATTGCCCTTAGCATATTGTCCTCTAGGTTTATCCTCACTGTGAAAAAAGACAGGGTTTCCTTTATCTTAGAGGCTTTATGTGTAGACACAACACATTTTCTTCTTTCTTTCATTGGTGGACACTTAGATTGTTTCCACATCTTGGCTATAGTGAATATTGCTGCAACAAATATAAAAATAAAATTATCTTCCAGACACTGATTTCATTTCCTTTGTTATATATATACCTAAGAGGTTTTATGTTTCAAAGCTAAATATACTTGCTTTTAGCTTTTTGGCCTGAAGTCTCATATACATAAATATAATCATGCATATATAAGAATAGAAGTATTTTTCATTTAAATAATTTAGTCCATATAAGTGATTATTTTTTTTTTTCCAACTGACACCTTCTCCATGGAATTTTATCTTTATTTACTGATCTGAACTTAACTTTTTTTTGATCTACATTTCAGGAGAACGTCAGAAAGTCCTGAACTGGCTATTGTCCTATAATCCTTTGTGGCTTCGAATTGGCTTAGAGGTAAGCATATGTTTTAGTTTTTTAAAACAATTTATTTCTCAATTATATACTTAGAATATTCTTTAATAAAATATGGTTCTACTCATAGAAGTTATAAAGTCATTTGCTTAGCTTGATTACCTTCAATGTAAAACATAAGGTCAACTAATAAATACTGATTAGATAAATAAACCATGCCATTATATATTATTGACATATTGTTACAAAGTAATTTACTTCTGTAGTTTTTTTCTTTTTTCTTTTTTCTTTTGGTACTGCAGTTTGAACCCATGGGCTCTTTACCACTGAGCCACACCCCTAGCCCTTTCTAATTTTTATTTTGAGACAAGGTCTTGCTAACGTTTTTAGGGCCTTGCTTAATTGCTGAGGCTGCTCTCAAACTTGTGATCCTCTTGCCTCAGCCTTCCTAGCCACTTGGGATTACAGTTGTGCACCACCATGCCCAGCTACTTCTATACTCTTTTAAATATATATAATTTGGTGTTAGATACAATGCCCCCTATAGTAAGCTAATTTTTGAAAACTTATAAATGAAAAGACTAGGCTGTTTAAAGTATATTTTCTAATTTAAATCTCTTTAAAACTCAATGAGATGTGTGTCTTTATTTTTACTTCTCTAACAAAGTGAAAGCAAAGATATTAGGTGACTTGCAAAATGCCAGTAATTGGTCAAGCATTGAACCTACAGCTGTCTAAGCCAAAGCCCAACTTTCTATTTTGCTGGAGTCCTACTTAGAAAAAATATCATCTGGATTTAAGCTCTTTATGTAATAGTACTTGGCTCAATAATATCTAGAATGTTAAAAGTAATAGAATTAGAAAGCAACTACTAGTAGTTGTCTGTTAAAATGATGGTTTTATAATAAAGTGGTCTCTGTGCTTTTTTTCTTTTAGTTTTTTACCAATACATTTTTATGTTTTTTCTAGATTTCTCACCTTCCTAATGTTGAGATCTCTCATTATTATTTCAGTTTATTCTAAGTTTTAGAAGAGTCTTTGGGCTGAAGGGAATTTTTGCTAGAATCTACCTTTTATGTACCAATAAATGGAGATTCAGAAAGAACAAATAATAAGCTTACTATGATAGTGTCATTACTAAGAATTCTTATTTCAGTGCTGGTACCATTTCTCTTTCATTAGTAAGTAAATTACTTGTCAAATAATTCTGGAGTCTCAACGAAGTAGATTTTGATTTGGGAAATCACTGTTTCCAATTTGGGAAATAGCTTTTGTGTATGTATATGTGAAAAGGTAAAAAGCAATATTGTTAGGTAGATACTTGTAATACGTTTTTAAAAAATTAATTTTATTTATTAAATTTATTTTTAACTGATCCGTAACAACATAAAAATAGTACATATTAATGAAGTACCATATTATGTTTTAATATACACATTACATAAAGTGTCAATCAGGTTAAATATATATCCGCAAACATTTTTCATTTCTTTATAATAAAATCTTTCAAAATGCTTCTAGCTTTTTGAAATGCACAGTATGTTATTGCTAACTACTGTTACCCTATTGTGCAATAGCACAAGAAGTTGCTTCTAATTGTCTTTTAAAACTTCCGTTTAAATGTAGTTTGTGTCACCTCCACTCATATTCTATTGGCCAAAACCCATTAAATAGGTAAGCACAACTAGGCAGGATGTTAATCTCTCACAAGAGACACAATAAGTCCATGGAGGATGATGGGAATGTATAATTCTTTTACAAGGAGTAGTGGGGTCAATAATTTTGAACAATAATAAAAAACATTCTACTTTACCACCACACTTTGGTGGTCTGTAAATGGGGATGACTTTTGAGGATTTTTTGAGCCACATCCCCAACTCTATTTTGTATTTTATTTAGAGACAGGGTCTCACTGAGTTGCTTAGTGCCTCGCCATTGCTGAGGCTGGCTTTGAACCTATGATCCTCCTTTCTCAGCCTTGCAAGCCACTGGAATCACAGGCCTGCACCACTGTGCCCAGCTACTTTTGAGGATTTTAAGAACGCTTCAAAAGGAAAAAAGGAAATGAGATGAATTTCTCTATTTTGGAAATTATTTAATACTTTTATATGCTGTCATTTCTATATTTTGTCAATGTTGGATTACAGTATATATTTAATATGTTTTTATTTTTTTCTAATTGCTTTAGAATCATTAATAATAACTATGTTGGCATTTTAACTAATTTTGTATTTGTAATTGAGTATAAACCTGTCCGAACGTCTCAAACTATTAAATCTTAGATGATTTGCAGATGGTTTTCTATTATAAAATTTTGAATACTTAGGTTTCTGTTGTACTTTCATGATATCCTTAATGGTACAGTTATTATTAAAGTTGAACAATGTACCTATATTTTACTTTCTTTTTTTGTAGTGAGGATTGATTCCAGGGGTGCTCTAACCCAGTACTTTTTAATTTTTTATTTAGACCAGTCTTGCTAAGTTGCTGAGACTGGTCTCAAATTTGTGATCCTCCTGCCTCAGTAAATGAGATTACAGGTGTATACCATTGCACCCAGCTATAGTTCTTTAACTTAAGGAAAAATTTTAAATGTAAATGTAAAGACTGCTTGTCCGATAATTAAATATTATCCAAGTTCTAAGCTTTGCCTTTTTTTGTTATGAAGTGTACAGTAAACATTAAAAAATGCACGAAGTACATATGTACAGTTTAAAAAGGTTATTTACTGAATGACTGTCACTTCCTTACTATTTAGGATATTGACTATTATACCAGATCCTTAGTAGATTTTTGTCTACTTTTCTCCAATAGTATTTCATTCCTTTTTTGAGATAGTATGATTCTGACTTCAGACGGTTTTCCTTTTTTGCTTTTAGACAATTTATGGAGAACTCATATCTTTGGAAGACAATAGTGATGTCACAGGGTTGGCTATGTTTATTCTGAATCGCTTGCTTTGGAATCCTGATATAGCAGCTGAATATAGACACCCCACTGTTCCTCATCTATATAGAGATGGTAAACATTTCTGCCTCTGCATTTTCTCTACACTGTGTATAACTGGCTTCTTGTTATTCTTCCTGTTTCTATATGCATTGTACTTTCTTAAAGAAACCAGTCTAAATATGTCTGTTCCACTGCCTTCCTTTCCCTTACTCCCATTATTCCCCTTCATTTCCTCTTTCACTGTGTATAATTATCATTACTATTTGTTGTCTCTCTACACCCTCTCCCCCCCACCCATAGGTTGTAAATCCTATTCAGATTATATTCATCCTGCTTTGCTACTGTATGTATAGCACCTAGGATGAAGCTTGCAAATAGTAGGTGTTCATTAAATATTGGTTGAATGAAACCAGCTAAATCTCCTAATGTGCCTATTTTTCTTATCCATGAATTGGAAGTATTATGGTACCTCTTACATAGAGTTGTTGTGTGAGTTTATTGGATTCATATATGTAAAACATAAAAAAAGGCACATAGTTTTTTTTTGTTCGTTTGCTACTACTTTTTTACTAGCGTATTATTGTTTTCATGTTTAAGGTGAAACCTGCCTTTCATAGATGAATTCGTTATGATTTTTTTGTGTTTTATCCAAGGTCATGAAGAAGCTTTGTCCAAGTTCACATTGAAAAAGTTATTGCTATTGGTCTGTTTCCTTGATCATGCTAAAATTTCCAGACTTATTGATCATGATCCTTGTCTTTTCTGCAAAGATGCTGAATTCAAGGTATAGGTTTCATTTTGTTTTATATTTTATATTTCTCATTTAAGACCTTTGTTGCTTTTATGGCATATTTTCTGTTTAGAAAGAACATTAATTTTCTAAAGAATAATATTGTGGAATAAAATAGGAATGAATGTCTCTTTAGTGAATCCCATGAGTAATTCTGCCTTGCTCGATTTTTGTTAGTTGACTTTTCACCAGTATATCATTTTCACTCTTAAATTTGACATGAAAATGAACTAAACTATGCTTCTGAGAAATTAATTTTGGGGGAAATTTCTTACCTAATTTTGATGTAGCGTATTATCAAATTAATGCTAGTTTTTGTAGTGTATTATTATGAGCAATTTTTAAAGACATCATAAATTGAAAATGTATGATTTTTGCATTATTACTATGTGATATGAAACTGGTAATTGTTTTAAACTACTATTTTATTTTATGTCTATATGTTTGGAATGACTAAAATGGTTTGCTTTTATTATAAAAAAAGCTATAATATTGAAATATTACATCTGCAACCTGTTTCTTTATAGGCTAGTAAAGAAATCCTTCTGGCTTTTTCACGAGATTTCCTGAGTGGTGAAGGTGACCTTTCCCGTCACCTTGGCTTATTGGGATTACCTGTTAGCCACATTCAGACACCATTTGATGAATTTGATTTTTCTGTTACAAATCTTGCTGTAGACTTGCAGTGTGGGGTGCGCCTTGTGTAAGTATAAGAAATAGAATTATTTTGCTTCATGGGATAGGCTGGAATTTTTTGGAAAATTAGATTTGGTATTCATAAAAATTATTTTTGCTCTTTCTTATAATGGAATAAATTTAGGGTTGAAAAAATTGAGAATTCTCTTTCCAAAAATGGTATCACTTTTATGCCCATAAACTTGTCTCCTATCACACTTTTTTTTCTCTTGGCATGTGACTAGTGCACATGCCCTAAAGTACATGGTTAGGAACTACTAATGTCCCAGAAAAGGAGTGGGAAAGAGCATGAAACTAGTTAAAGCATGAAACACTTAAAGAAATAGCTATGCATGAATAATGAAAGTTTCAGGAAGATGAAGGTGGTTTAGTATAAAAGTTTGCCTCTCTTCAGACTTGGTCCTAAGAAGAACCAGTTCACAGTGTTAGACATTCAAATAGGTGTCAAAGGGCTACCTGGCCAGAATAGAAAAATTCTTTGACGCTTTTGGGGAAAAGAGCCTTAGATTTTTATGAATCTTCTCAAAAACAACATACATGTCTGTTCCATCCAAGTTAAAGTTTCATGAACATTCTTTCCTTTCCTGATTCATATTCTTACAAGCTAGTAGTCTTTTGACTATTACTATAGCTTTCTCTCATTGAACAGTTTCCAATACAGTCTAGATTATTCACTGAAAATGTTTTAGATGTTATAATTTGTTAATTTGTTCACTTCATAAATTCAAGCCACTACATCTGTTTCCTAGCAAGTAAGAATTCATGCTTTTCTATTTTTGTCACTTTCTAAGAGGAACAGGGATCAGTTTAATGTTTAATGCTTAATGCTATTTTTCTACAAAGGATTTTTTTTATGGTTTTACAAAGTTATTGAGGACTTAATAATGTTAAATGTGGGTGATATGTGTTGGTTGGAAACTCCCAATAAAGAGATTCATTTTGCATACCAAATTTCTATTTTGTTCAGTGTCAGCAAAATGACAGTTTCATAGATCCTTGAGGTCACTTTAGAATACCTGGAAATTATTACTCCACTAATGCCTCAGGTTAATGAGTTGGTCTATTTTGCAGAAATGTTTTCTACATTGATTGGGTGGTTGGTCTAGAATGATCTTAAGTCATTTTCCAAACTTTAGAAACTATGGTTTTATAAATAATTTTGCCAACTTTTAGTTATATACAATATCAGTTGAGACTTGTTTTTTTTGTGTGTGGAAATATTGGCTATTGTATAGTAGGTAAATAATTAGTAACCTAGATGATATTAGGAATTTGAATTTAAGCTCCGGAGTATATGTCTTTTTTAGGTAGGCATTCAAGTATATTTGTAAAATATATGTGTGTACACATACACACACAGAGAAAGAAGGGGGAGAGAGAGAATGAGAATGACTAATTAAGGAACTGATGAAACTAAATTTTAGTTTCTGTCTTATTTCTGTCATGGTGGTATATGATGATAAATTAGATCTTAATTAACTTCCTCTGGGCCTTTGTTTCTTCATCTGTTAAAAAAAAAACGGGGGCTACCAATCCCTAACTGCGATTCACCATGATGACTAAAGTTAGAAAACACTTCTTTGATGTGTAGATTATAGCACACCTTAATACATGTCCTCTTCTTCTTACACTTCCTCTCCTTCCTTTCTTTTTTCTTTCTCTATAAAACTTACTTTGTTTATATGTATATTTGTGTGTGTATGTTGCATTTTTCTTATCACTTTATTCATGGACTTAACTTCCAGATTTAAAAATTAAAACTGAAAAATAACTGCTTGTTGACTATGGAGCAATACAGTTTTCAGATAGTTGTTTGGAGTCCTTTGACCTTAATGCCTTTCAACCCTTGGGATTTATGTGGGTAACAACTACTTTTAAATGAAGGGTTTTTTCTTTAGATATTATCATATAGCAAATCCACCTGAAAATTTCTTTACTGCTAGGCGAACCATGGAACTTCTCACACAGAACTGGAATCTTTCAAAGAAACTCAGGATTCCTGCAATAAGTCGTCTTCAAAAGATGCACAATGTTGACATTGTTCTTCAAATTCTTAAATCACGAGGAATTCAATTAAGTGATGAACATGGTAAAAACTAAACAGAGACATTCTTATTCTCCTCATTGAATATTGACATATATACCTGTAACATGCTAATGGATTGCTTTTATATTGGCAGGAAATTCAATTCTATCTAAGGATATTGTGGATAGGCACAGAGAAAAGACTCTTGCATTGCTTTGGAAAATTGCATTTGCTTTTCAGGTATTATACATTTGGCACATTTTGTACTTTTTTTTAAATCAGTTTTGAATACTAGTTTATAAAAGGAATTTGAATAAAATAAAGACCAACAATAATAGTACCACTCATTAGGATTTATTCTGTCTCAGGCCTGTGATAATATTTTATGTAGTCTATTTTAATCTTTCTCACACATGTATTAGGTTGGTGTTAAGTCTCCCTCACAGGTGAAAAAACTGAAGCTCAAGTTTATATCATTGATACTTGGAATGAAGATGAGAAACCAAGCTTGTGTGGCCCCAAACCTCATTTTCTTAACTACCAAATATTCTATCAGTATAGATTGTAGGGTGGGGATGTAGCTTCAGTAAGAGAGTGCTTGCCTTGCCTAGCATGTGCGGTTCTGGTTTTGATCCCCAACACCACACACACACACACACACACACACATAAGATAGACTTCATTTGTCTAACAGAAAGTATAGACTTTTCTGCACTTGAGGAACTTTATTTTTGGATTTTTAAAAATTTCTGATTTTTTTTTTTTTAATCTACAGTTGATCAAAGTACAGAATAGATACTTTAATTTCTGTAGGTTAAACATAACATGATGTGGAACTAGAGAGAACAAAGGAAGAAAAGGGGGTGGGTGGGGTGGGGAATCTCATGAAAATAGAAGACCAGTAGAGCAGTAGAGTAGAGGAAGGTGAGGGAGGAAAGGGAGCAGGAGAGGAGGAAAATGGGAGAGAGGAGGTACTAGGAAATAACATTGACTAAATTATGTTATGTGTATGTATGAAGATTTAACAATGAATCCCACTATTATTATGATTATAAAGTATCAATAAACATTAACAATAGAAAATAATATATGAAAAATTAAGGTATCTATCCTCTTTTATGTGTTTCAGGTGGATATTTCCCTTAATTTAGAGCAATTAAAGGAAGAAATTCACTTTCTAAAATACACACACAGTGTAAAGAAATCAATGTCTACAGTGTCATGCTATTCTGATGCTGTTATTAATAAGAAAAAAGACACAAGGAATAGTGGTTTCTTTGAACAATATAGTGAAAATGTGAAGTTATTGATGGAGTGGGTAAATGCAGTTTGTGCCTTCTATAATAAGAGGGTAAGTTTGTTTGTTTTTGTTTTAATTGAGTATTTTAAATAAATCTAGGCTAATGTCAGTTAAGCTTAATAAATAAAATATTTTCTTACATTTCTTAAATAATGTAGTTTTCAGATGTAAGCAAACTTTTCTTCATATGAATGATTATATTGTTATATAATTTATTTATTTAACTAATTTAAGATGTCACCAACTGGAAAATGCATGATGGTTTCATATATCACTAAGGGAAAATAGTGCCCTAGATAAGTGTTTTAATGAAAGACGCTTGCACAGAACTGGTATGTGATGTCCCCTGAGGCCAGTGCAGTTGGTAAACAGCTAACAGATCCCAGGCCCTGAGCTGCATTGAGAAAATTAATTAGAAATTGTAGAAATAAGACTAAGACTCATTGTAAGTGGAAGCCTGGTACAGTGGGCAAACCAGCTCTGCTGGAGTCTGGCTTAAAGAAGGAGAGACTATGTTTCATTTTTATAGGTAAGAACACCAAAGGGTTTCAGTGTGAAAAACTTAATGAGGTAAACAGGATGAAGTTTGAGAAAAACAGCATGGTTGGGGCTTAGCAGGGTATGCCCATCTCTTTTGCCTGTAGGCATTAGGATTTGAAATCAAGGCTTTTTGAACTAGTGAATTCCATGACAGCAGGAATCCTCCCTATCAACAGGAGCCATCTTGCATATGGGTATTCCCCTGGTACTTTAGCACCACAGGGTTCCCAGAAGCAGGTCTCACTGTCCAAGGTTTGCATAGTTCAAAGCAGGGATTTATTAACTGCTCACAACAGTATATGAAAGAATTATTGTACTATGAAGGTAAAAACAAACCCCCCATACAGAAAGTGACAACAGACAACCTTACCATTGGGTATTAGGAGGAAGAAAACTAAGTTTAGTCTTTCTATAATCATTTGTTAGCTTAATGCTGTATTTCTGTACAAGATGTATTTTTAGCATAAGTACATAAAAAAATTGCACACATAGGTTACTTAGGAGTATAAAGCAGGGACAATGATACAAAACACATGTAACTAAACATGGTAAATTATTCTACCTCAAAGAAGTGGTTAGAAAAGTATATATGTATAATATTGTACAAAGAAGATATAATTAATCACCATTATTCATGAATTTTAGAACACACTAAAATTTATTTCTAATGCTAGAACTATATTGTCAGTAATTTGTGTTCATTCACTTACATGTGCAAATGCTGAGGCATTCATACCCAGCAGCAGTCAAACAAGACCGCAGTCTGCTTCCTTGTTTCAGCTTTTATTTTGTGAACAAATGTCCTTAATAGTTTACCTAGTGCAGTTCTTTTCTGCATTTTTGTCCATTTTGTTATTATATTCTTATTTAAAAGGCCATCAAGTGTAGTACTGAAGCATGTGCAGAGTTAGTAAGAGAAAACTGTGATGTTCCAAACAACATATGTACATTAAGTAAACTTTGTTCAGGCATTGAGTGTTGTGCTTTGGCCATGCTTTAATATTACTGAGTCAGAAACATACATAGAACCATGCCCAGCTATGAATTGAAGAAAATGTCACATGAATTTAACTGGTTTTTTTTCCCCCTATGAAAAATGGTCAATATTCCCAATTCAGTGTTCATGGATAACAAGAATTGACTATAGTTATTGTATTTTCCTAAGGTGGCAATAACAAATTACTGCAAACTAGCCCTTTGTTCTTTTTTTTTAATTTTTATTTTTACAGACTGCATTTTGATTCTGATTTTGACAGTCAAAAGGGGTGCAACTTTTCATTTCCATGGTTGTACACAATGTAGATTCACACCATTCATGTAATCATACATGTACATAGGGTAATAATGTCTGTCTTAGTCTACTGTCTTTCCTTCTCCCACCCCATTTTCCTCTACACCATCCAAAGTTCCTCTATTCTTCTCCCGTGCCCCACCCCTCCCCAGTTATGGGGTTGGCTTATTTCACTTAGCATGATGTTTTCTAACTCCATCCCTTTATGGGCAAATGCCATAATTTTATTCTTTTGTGGCTGAGTAATATTCCATTGTGTATATATACCACAGTTTCTTTATTCATACATCAATTGAAGGGCATCTAGGTTGATTCCACAATCTAGCTATTGTGAATTGAGCAGCTACAAACATTGATGTGGCTGCATCACTGTAGTAGGCTGATTTTAAATCCTTTGGGTACAAACCCAGAAGTGGGATAGCTGAGTCAAATGGTGTGGGTTCATTCCAAGTTTTTTGAGGAATATCCATACTATTTTCCAGAGTGACTGCACCAGTTTGCGACTCCACCAGCAATGTATGACTGTGCCTTTTTCCCCACATCCACGCCAACACCTATTATTATTTGTGTTCTTGACAATAGCCATTCTAATTGAAGTTAGATGAAATCTTAGGGTGGTTTTAATTTGCATTTCTCTAATTACTAGAGATGATAAGCAGTTTTTCATATATTTGTTGATCACCTGTATATCTTCTTCTGTGAAGTGTCTGCCCAGTTCCTTAGTCGATTTATTGATTTGGTTCTTTGTATTTTTGGTGTAAAGTTTTTTAAGTTCTTTATAAATTTTGGAGATTAGTGCTCTGTCTGAAGTGTGTGTGGAAAAGATTTTCTCCCACTCTATAGGTTCTCTTCACAGTACTGATTGTTCCTTTTCTGAGAAGAAGCTTTATAGTTGAATCCATTCCATTTATTGTTTCTTGCTTTTGTTTCTTGTGCTCTGGGGGTCTTGTTAAGGAAGTCTGGTCCTAAGCCAACATGATGAAGATTCGGGCCTACTTTTTCTTCTGTTTGGTGAAGGGTCTCAGGTCTGAGTCCTAGATCCTTGATTCATTTTGAGTTGAGTTTTGTACAGGGTGAGAGATAGGGGTTTTATTTCATTTTACTGCATATGGATTTTCAGTTTTGCCAGCACCATTTGTTGAAGAGGCTATCTTTACTCCATTGTATGTTTTTGACACCTATGTGTAGTATGAGATGACTGTACTTATGTGGGTTTGTCTCTGTATCTTCTACTCTGTACTATTTTCATGTCAATACCATGCCGTTTTTCTTACTATTCCTCTGTAGTAGAGTTTAAGGTCTGGTATTGTGATGCCTCCTGCATCACAAGTAAGAATCCTGGGCATTCTTGCTGCCCAGGATTGCTTTGGCTATTCTTGATCTTTTGTTCTTCCAGATGAATTTCATAATTACTTTCTCTATTTCTATAAGGAATGTCATTGGGGTTTTAATTGGAATTGCATTAAATTTGTATAGTGCCTTTGGAAGTATAGCCATTTTGATAATATTAATTCTGCCTATCCAAGAACATGGGAGATCTTTTCATCTCCTAAGGTCTTCCTCAATTTCTTTCTTTAATGTTCTGTAGTTTTCATTGTAGAGGTCTTTCACCTCTTTTGTTAGATTGATTCCCAAGTATTTTATTTTTCTGAGGCTATGTGAACAGAGTTGTTTTCTAATTTCTCTTTCGGATGATTCATCGTGTATGAATAGAAATGCATTAGATTTATGTGTGTTGATTTTATATCCTGCTGTTTTTCTGAATTCATTTATTAGGTCTAAAAGTTTTCTAGTGGAGTTTTTTGGATCCTCTAAATATGGAATCATGTCATCGGCAAATAGTGATAGCTTGAGTTCTTCTTTACCCATTCATATCCCTTTAGTTTCTTTGGTCTGTGTAATTGCTCTGGCTAGTATTTCAAGCATGATGTTGAATAGAAGTGGTGAAAGCAGGCATCCCTGGTCTTCTTCCAGTTTTTAAAGGGAATGCTTTCAGTTTTTGTCCATTAACAATGAAGTTGGCCGTGGGCTTAGCATGAATAGCCTTTGCAATATTGAGGTATGTTTCTACCATCCCTATTTTTTCTAGTGTTTTGAGCATGAAGGGGTGTTCTATTTTGACAAAAGCTTTCTCTGCATTTATTGAAATAATCATATGATGCTTAACCTTACATCTATTGATGTGATGAAGTACATTTATTGATTTCCAAATGTTGAACCAACCTTGCATCCCTGGGATAAACCCCACTTGCTTGTGGTGGTTCTTCTTCTTCTTCTTCTTCTCCTTCTCCTTCTCCTTCTCCTTCTCCTTCTCCTTCTCCTTCTCCTTCTCCTTCTTCTTCTTCCTTTCTTCTTCCTTTCTTCTTCTTCTTCTTTCCTCCTCCTCCTCCTCCTCCTCCTCCTCCTCCTCCTTCTTCTTCTTCTTCTTCTTCGTTGTCAATAGATTTATTTATTTATTTATTTATTTATTTATTTATTTATTTATTTATTTATTTATATTCAGTGCTGAGAATCAAACCCAGGGCCTCACACATGCCAGGCAAGTGCTCTACCACTAAGCCACAACTCCAGCCTTCTATCTTCTTAATATGTTTTTGTTTGTGACTTGCTAGAATTTTGTTAAGGATTTTTACATCTATGTTCATCAGAGATACTGGTCTAAAGTTTCCTTTCCTTGATGTGTCTTTGTCTGGTTTTGGTATTAGCATGATACTAGCTTGATAGAAAGGATTTAGAAAGGTTCCCTCCTTTTCTATTTCATGGAATAGTTTTACGAGTATTGGTATAAGTTCTTCTTTGAAGGTCTTATAGAACTCAGCTGAGAATCTATCTGGTGCTGGACATTTCTTGGTTGGTTAGATTTTGATGGCTTCTATTTCAGTGCTTGAAATTGATCTGTTAAAATTGTGTATGTCCTCCTGGTTCAGTTTGGGAGGATCATATGTCTCGAGAAATTTGTTGATATCTTTGAGATTTTCTATTTTGTTGGAGTATAGATTTTCAAAGGAGCTTCTAATTATGTTATGTATTTCAATGATGTCTTGTGATATTTCCTTTCTCATGAATTTTAGTAATTTGAGTTTTCTCTCTCTTCTTTGTTGGGGTGGCTAAGGGTTTATCTATTTTGATTTCCTTTTCAAAGAACCAACTTTTTGTTTTGTTAATTTTTTGAATTGTTTCTTTTGTTTCAATTTCATTGATTTCAGTTGTGATTTTAATTATTTCCTGTCTTCTACTCCTTTTGGTGTTGTTCAGTTTTTCTCTTTCTAGGGATTTGAGATGTAATGTTAGGTCATTTAGTTGTTGTCTTTATTTATTTATTTATTATTCACGCAGTTCATATAATCTTACATATACATAGGGTAGTACTGTCTGTCTCAGTCTACTATTTTTCCTGCCCCCATCCCCTCCCGTCCCATTTCCCTCCACCCCATCCATACTCCCTCCATCTCCCCCCCCCCCCACCCGCCCCAGGTATCAGCATTCACTAATCAGAGAAAACATTCGACCTTTGGTTTTTTGGGCTTGGCTTATTTCACTTAGCATGATCTTCTCCAACTCCACCCATTTACCAGCAAATGCCATAAATTTATTCTTTTTTATGGCTGAGTAATATTCCATTGTGTATATATACCACAGTTTCTTTATCCATTCTTCAATTGAAGGGCATCTAGGTTGGTTCCACAATCTAGCTATTGTGAATTGAGCAGCTGTGAACATAGATGTGGCTGCATCCCTATACTTTGCTGATTTTAAGACCTTTGGGTATAAACCGAGGAGTGGGATAGCTGGGTCAAATGGTAGATCCATTCCAAGTTTTTTGAGGAATCTCTATACTGCTTTCCAGAGTGGCTGCACAAATTTGCACCTCCATCAGCAATGTACAAGTGTGCCTTTTTCCCCACATCCACACCAACACTTGTTATTGCTTGTATTCCTGATAATTGCCATTCTAATTGGAGTTAGATGAATCTTAGGGTAGTTTTAATTTGCATTTCTCTAATTATTAGAGATGATGAGCACTTTTTCATATATTTGTTAATAGCCTGTATATCCCCTTCTGAGAAGTGTCTGCCCAGTTCCTTAGCCCATTTATTGATTGGGCTCTTTGCATTTTTGGTGTACAGTTTTGTAAGTTCTTTATAAATTTTGGAGATCAGTGCTCTGTCTAAAGTGTGTGTGGAAAAGATTTTTTCCCACTCTGTAGGTTCTCTTTTCACATTCTTGATTGTTTCTTTTGCTGGGAAAAAGCTTTTTAGTTTGAACCCGTCCCATTTATTGATTCTTCCTTTTATTTCTTGCGCTCTGGTGGTCATGTTGAGAAAGTCTGGTCCTAAGCCAACATGAAGAAGATTCGGGCCTACTATTTCTTCTATTTGGCGAAGAGTCTCGGGTAGGATTCCTAGGTCCTTGATCCATTTTGAGTCGAGTTTTGTACAGGGTGAGAGATAGGGGTTTAATTTCATTTTATTGCATATGGATTTCCAGTTTTGCCAGCACCATTTGTTGAAGATGCTATCTTTTCTCCACTGTATGTTTTTGGCACCTTTGTCTAGTATGATACAACTGTACTTACATGAGTTTGTCTCTGGGTCCTCTATTCTGTACCATTGGTCTACCTATCTATTTTGGTGCCGGTACCATGCTGTTTTCATAACTATTGCTCTATAGTAGAGTTTAAGGTCTGGTATTGTGATACCTCCTGCATCATTCTTCCTGCCCAGGATTGTTTTGGCTATTCTGGGTCTTTTGTTCTTCCATATGAGTTTCATGATTGCCTTTTCTATTTCTGTGAGGAATGTCATAGGAATTTTTATTGGAATTGCATTAAATTTGTACAGCCTCTTTGGAAGAATGGCCATTTTGATTATATTGATTCTGCCTATCCAAGAACATGGAAGATCTTTCCATCTTCTAAGGTCTTCCTCAATTTCTTTCTTTAATGTTCTATAGTTTTCATTGTAGAGGTTTTTCACCTCTTTTGTTAGATTGATTCCCAAGTATTTTTTTTTTATTTGAGGCTATTTTGAACAGAGTTGTTTTCCTCAATTCACTTTCAGATGATTCATCGCTTATGTAGATAAATGCATTTGATTTATGTGTGTTTATTTTATATCCTGCTATTTTGCTAAATTCATTAATTAGGTCTAAAAGTTTCCTGGTGGAGTTTTTTGGATCCTCTAAATATAGGATCATGTCATCAGCAAATAGTGACAGCTTGAGTTCTTGTTTTCCTATTCGTATACCTTTAATTTCTGTGGTCTGTCTAATTGCTCTGGCTAGCATTTCCAGCACAATGTTGAATAGAAGTGGTGACAGTGGGCATCCCTGTCTTGTTCCAGTTTTCAGAGGGAATGCTTTTAGTTTTTCTCTGCTAAGAATGATGTTGGCAGTGGGCTTAGCATAAATAGCCTTTACAATGTTTAGGTATGTTCCTACCATCCCTATTTTTTGTAGTGTTTTGAGCATGAAGGAGTGTTGTATTTTGTCAAATGCTTTCTCAGCATCTATTGAAATAATCATATGATTCTTAACCTTAAGTCTATTGATATGATGAATTACATTTATTGATTTTCGGATGTTGAACCAACCTTGCATCCCTGGGATAAACCCCACTTGATCGGGGTGCACTATCTTCTTAATATGTTTTTGTAAGCGATTTGCCAGCATTTTGTTGAGGATCTTAGCATCTATATTCATCAGAGGTATTGACCTAAAGTTTTCTTTTCTAGATGTGTCTTTGTCTGGTTTTGGTATCAGAGTGATGCTAGCTTCCTAGAATGAATTTGGAAGGGTTCCCTTTTTTTCTATTTCATTAAATACTTTCAGGAGTATTGGTGTAAGTTCTTCTTTGAAGGTCTTGTAGAACTCAGGTGAGAATCCATCTGGTCCCGGGCTTTTCTTGGTTGGTAGACTTTTGATGGCTTCTTCTATTTCATTGCTTGAAATTGATCTGTTTAAATTGTGTATGTCCTCCTGGTTCAGTTTGGGAGGATCATATATCTCTAGGAATTTGTCGATGTCTTCAAGATTTTCTATTTTATTGGAGTATAGGTTTTCAAAGTAGCTCCTAATTATGTTTTGAATTTCAGTGGTGTCTGTTGTGATATTTCCTTTTTCATCCCAAATTTTAGTAACTTGAGTTTTTTCTCTCCTTCTCTTTGTTAGTGTGGCTAAGGGTTTATCTATTTTGTTTACTTTTTCGAAGAACCAACTTTTTGTTTTGTCAGTTTTTTGAATTGTTTCTTTTGTTTCAATTTCATTGATTTTGATTATTGATTATTTCTGATTTTGATTCAGCTCTGATTCAGCTCTGATTTTGATTATTTCCTGTCTTCTACTACTTTTGGTGATGAACTGTTCCTCTTTCTAGGGCTTTGAGATGTAAGGTTAGGTCATTGAGTTGTTGACTTTTTATTCTTTTCTTGAATGCACTCAATGCAATGAACTTTCCTCTTAGTACTGCTTTCATAGTGTCCCAGAGATTTTGATATGTTGCATCATCATTCTCATTTACCTCTAAGAATTTCTTTATCTCCTCCCTGATGTTTTCTGTTATCCATGCTTCATTCAATAGCATATTATTTAGTCTCCAGGTGTTAGAGTAGTTTCTGTTTTTTCTTTTCTCATTGATTTCTAATTTCATTCCATTATGATCCAATAGAATACAAGGTAGTATCTCTACTTTTTTGCTTTTACTGCTTTGTGGCATAACATATGATCTATTTTAGAGAAGGAGCCATGTGCTGCTGAGAAGAAAGTGTATTCGCTCATTGATGGATGGAATATTCTATATATGTCTGTTAAGTCTAAGTTATTCATTGTGTTATTGAGTTCTATAGTTTCTTTGTTTAGTTTTTGTTTGGTAGATCTGTCCAGTGGTGACAGTGGTGTGTTAAAGTCACCCAGAATTATTGTGTTGTGGTCTATTTGATTCCTGTAATTGAGAAGGACTTGTTTGATGTACATGGATGGGACATTGTTTGGGGCATAAATATTTATTTATAAATAAATTAAATAAATAAATATTTATGATCATTATGTCTTCTTGATTTATGGTTCCCTTAAGCAGTAGGTAATGTCCTTCTTTATCCCTTCTGACTAACTTCGGCTTGAAGTCTACTTTATCTGATATAAGGATGGAAACCCCTGCTTTTTTACTAAGGCTGTGTGCATGATAGGTTTTTTCCCATCCTTCCCATCCTTTCACCTTTAGTCTGTAGATGTCCTTTTCTATGAGGTGAGTCTCTTGAAGCAACATATTGTTGGGTCTTTCTTTTTGATCCAGTCTGCCAGTCTATATCTTTTGATTGACGAATTTAGGCCATTAACATTCACAGTTATTATTGAGATATGATTTGTATTCCCAGTCATTTTGGCTTAGATTTGGTTTTTAATGTGACTTGGTTTCTCCTTTAATTGGCTTTTCTTTTATGATAGTTCCTCCCTTTGATGATTTACATTGTTGTTGTTTGTTTGGTTCTTCCTCATGAAATATCTTGCTGAGAATGTTCTGTAGCGCAGGCTTTCTATGTGTGAATTCCTTTAACTTTTGTTTGTCATGGAAGGATTTTATTTCATCTTCGAATCTGAAGATGAACTTTGCTGGATGTAGGATTCTTGGTTGGCAGCCATGTTCTTTCAGAGCTTGAAATATATTGTTCCAGGCCCTTCTAGCTTTTAGGGTCTGATCTGAGAAATCTGCTGATGTCCGTATTGGTTTCCCCCTATATGTAATCTGTTTCTTTTCTCTCACAGCCTTTGAAATCCTATCTTTATTTTGTACATTAGGCATTTTTATTATAATGTGTCTTGGTGTGTATATGCTGTAATTTTGTGCATTTGGTGTTCTGTAAGCCTCCTGCAGTTGAGTTTCCGTTTCATTCTTCATGTTTGGGAAATTTTCTGATATTATTTCTTTGAATAGGTTGTTCATTCCTTTGGTTTGTATCTCTGTGCCTTCCTCAATCCGGATAATTCTTAAATTTGGTCTTTTCATGATATCCCATAGTTCTTGGAGGTTCTGTTCATAATCTCTTACCATCTTCTCTGTTTGGGCAACTTTATTTTCAAGATTCACCATTTTGTCTGCATTGTCTGAGGTTCTGTCTTCTAAGTGATCTAGTCTGTTGGTGATGCTTTCCATTGAGTGTTTAATTTGGTTTATTGTTTCCTTCATTTCAAGGATTTCTGTTTGGTTCTTTTTCAGAATCTCTATCTCTTTGTTGAGTTGGTCTTTTGTTTCCTGTAGTTGCTCTTTCAGCTGCTTATTGGAATGGTCAATCATTCCCTGCACTTGCTCTCTTAACTCATCATTTGCTTCTTTGAACATTTTAATCATGTATATTCTGAACTCCTTTTCTGGCATTTCTTTTACCATGCTGTCATTGGATTCTATTAGTGTAGAATCTTGGTTTGTTTGGAACACTTTCCTCCCTTGTTTTTTCATGTTGTTCGTGTATCTTCCCCTCTAGCAATGCAGATCTAGGGTATTGTAGTTTCTGCCCTATAGGCTTAGTGACCCTATAGTTTTCTGAAACCTCTTCTTTAAGGGGGGAATCAATATTAGCGACACCCAGTACAGACAATATGCAGCTGTAAACCAAATAGCCCCTATGAAGCCTATTGTTACAGTAGTCTTTTTGTTACAATATTGTTACAATATTGTCATAATAAACAGAGAGGATGAGTTCTATTATTATCTACAGTATAACAAACAGATGAAAAGAGTATGAAGAAATTCTAGATCATAGGAAGAGTGAGAAAAAGCCCTTGAGGAAAGAGGTTAAAGGGAAAGTAGAGAGCAAGAAGAGTATAGAAATAAAAGTTTAAAAGCTATCACAAAGGAGAAAAAAAAATATACAGTATAACCATCATATCCTATTCAAACCTCCCAGTCTTTAGTAGCCTGAGGCATGAGAGGTACCTGACAATGAGCTTCCAGTCTCCAGTGGGTGTCTCAGGATGGGATTTGCCCCACCTAAGACAGTTTTCCCGGATAATCCAAAATGACTGTACTGGTTTCCAAACGTGTTGGCAAATGGTGAGCTGCAGCGTAGGGTGTGGGCACTGAGACTGTGTGGGGTGCAGTCGGTCAGGCTGGTCCCCTGGAGGTGGTGTGCTGTCAGTCAAGCCAGGGGTCCTGGATGCAGGGTGCTATCAGTCGGGTTGGTGGTCCTGCAGCTCCTGGCTTTTCTTTTTTCCCAAAATGAAGGCAGCCACATGTAACCAAAACTGTGGGTATTGTGATGGTGAAATTCCCAGGTAACAGCAGGCAGCTGGCGATCCACTGACGGTCTGCAGGCTCCACAGGCTACTGGTGGACGATCGGCAGATGAACCTCGGTTGGTGGGCGATGAGTAGGTGAAAGGCAGGTGATGGCAGGCCAGAGGCAGGCAAACAGGCAAGTGACGGATGATAGGTGGCGGTCAGTGAGCAATATGCACTCAACTGTAGTTGCGAGGCTGGTAGACAGATGTGGTAAACAGCAGGGGATCAAAGAGGAGTAGAAACTGCTTCCCAGAGAATCAGATTCTCCTCTTTTTGAATCCTGAGTTACGGAGCAACAAGGAATGCAGCCTCCCTCTAGTCCGTCATCATGGAAGGATTTTATTTCATCTTCAAATCTGAAGGTTAATTTTGCTGGTAAGATTCTTGGTTGGCAACCATGTTCTTTCAGAGCTTGAAATATGTTGTTCCAGGCCCTTGTAGCTTTTAGGGTCTGATCTGAGAAATCTGCTGATATCCGTATCGGTTTCCCCTATGTGTAATCTGATACTTTTCTCTCACAGCCTTTATAATTCTATCTTTATTTTGTATGTTAGGCATTTTCATTATAATGTGTCTTGGTGTGACTCTGCTGTAATTTCGTGCATTTGGTGTTCTATAAGCCTCTTGTAGTTGAATTTCCATTTCATTCTTCAGGTTTGGGAAATTTTCTGATATTATTTCATTAAATAGATTGTTCATTCCTTTTGTTTGTATCTCTGTGCCTTACTCAATCCTGATAACTCTTAAATTTGGTCTTTTCATGATATCCCACAGTTCTTGGAGGTTCTGTTAATGATTTCTTACCATCTTCTCTGTTTGGGCAACTTTATTTTCAAGATTCAACATTTTGTCTTCATTGTCTGAGGTTCTCTCTTCCAAGTGATGCTTCCAAGTCTGTTGGTGATGCTTTCCATTGAGGTTTTTTTTTTTTTTTTTTTCCAGAATCTCCCTTTGTTGAAATGAGTTTTTGCTTCCTGCAGTTGCTCTTCCAACTGCTTTTTGGAGTTATAGTTCATTGCCTGCATTTGCTCTCTTATTTCATCCTTTGCTTTGCAAATCATTTTATGTACATTCTGAACTCCTTTTCTGACGTTTCTTCTACCATACTGTCATGGGATTCTATTAATATAGAATCTTGGTTTGTTTGGAACACTTTCTTCTCTTGTTTGTTCACGTTTTTCATATATCTTCCCCTCTATTAATGCAGATCTGGGGCATTGCAGTTTTCCCCCTATAGGCTTATAGTGACCCTGCAAGTTTCCAAAACCTCTTCTTTAAAGGGGGAGATCAATATTAGCAGCATCCAGTACAGAAAATATGCAGCCCTAACCCAAATGGCCCCTTTGAAGACGTTAACAATATTGTTATAGTAAACAGAATTATTATCTACATTATGACATATAGATTTGCAATGAGCTCTGCAGTTTCTAATGGTGGACAAAGAGGATGAGGAGGGGTGTAGGTTGTTATTGTTAATGGGATAAGAAGAGTATAGAGAAGTACTAGATCATAGGAAGAGTGAAAGCAGAATCAAAAGAAGTTGGTTGTTAGCATGAGAAAAGGGAAAAAGAGACTCTGAGGAAATAGGAAACAAGGAAAATAAAGCGAGAAAATTAAAGAAATAAAAACTTAAAATTTTTCAAAAAGGAGAAAAAAAAGCCTACACTATAACAGTCATATACTATTCAAACCTTCTAGTCTTCAGTAGCCTGATGCATGAGAGGTACCTGCCAATGAGTTTCCAGTCTCTAGCAGTTGTTTCACAATGGGATTTGCCCCACCTAAAGATGGCAGCTTCCGCTTCCAGGATAATCCAAGATAATTACACTGACTTCCAAACGTGTTGGCAAATGGGGAGCTACCATGTGGGTGTCATGTCCATTTGGGGTGTGGTCGGTCGGACTGAGGGGTCCTGCAGGTCCTGGCTGTTGTCCCAAAATGGTGACAGTCACGTGTAACCAAACCTATGGGTACTGTGACAGTGGACTTCCAGGCAGCAGCAGGCAGCTGGCCATCCACTGGCAGTGTTTGGGTGGTCTGCAGGCTACCGGTGGATGATAGGCAGGTGGACCTCAGATAGTGGTGGATAGGTGATGGACAGGCCACAGGCAGGCAGAGGGGCAAATGGTGGATGATAGGTGGCAGTCAGTGAGCAATCTGCACTCAAAACGTAGACGATATGCTGGCAGACTGCCGGTGATCGAGGTGGACAAATGGGGTAAACAACAGGGGATCAACAAGCAGCAAAGACAGTCTCACAGAGAAACAGATATTCCTCTGCTTGAAACCAGAGTTACAGAGCGACAGGAAATGCAGCTTCCCTCTAGTCTACCATCTTGGATCTCTAGACCTTTAAAACCATGGCTGAGAATAGAACATGTTCTCACCAAAGGCTCTAGGGAAGACTGTGTCATGCTCTTAATTTCTGGTGGTTGCCAGCAGTCCCTGGTCTTCCTTGGTTCATAGATACATTATTTCAATCTCTGCCTCTTCCCATGATGGTATTCTTGTGTTTCTGTCTGTGTGTCTCTTTCTTCTTAAAAGGACACGAGTCATAATAGATTAAGAACCCACTCTACCTGTATGACCTCATGTCATTTAATTATATCTATAATGACCTTGTTTCCAAATAAGGTCACATTCTGAGGTTCTGGGAAGGATATGAAGTTTTGATTGATAGTATCTAACCCAGGACTGTAATAATATAATAAAATCCTACTTTTGAAATGGTTAGGATTTAATATTTGAGAATTTGGCTGTGAATATGGTATATATACTAGCAATTAGCAATACTAACTATTAGCAATTAGTATGATATTCTTTAACTACTAACGGGATATAATGGACTATAAAACCTTATATGAGTATTTAAAAACATTAATGTTTCTGGTATTTCCAATCAGGTGGAGAATTTTACTGTGTCTTTCTCAGATGGCCGTGTATTGTGTTACCTGATCCACCACTACCATCCTTGCTATGTGCCTTTTGATGCTATATGTCAGCGTACTACTCAAACTGTGGAATGCACACAAACTGGTTCAGTGGTACTAAATTCTTCATCTGAATCTGATGACAGTGCTCTGGACATTTCTCTTAAATCCTTTGATCATGGTTAGTTCCTTTTTTTTTTATTTACTTATTGATTCATTGAACACAAATGGAGTACAGCTATTGTTTCTCTTGTTGTACACAGAGTAGAGTCACACCATCTGTGCATTCATACATGTACACAGGGCAATGATGTCTGTCACACATTCTGTTATTATTCTTACTGCCCCACCCCTCCGTTCCCTCTATGTTATCTATCCTTCCTCCATTCTTGCCACCCTTCCCCCCCCGCATTATGCATCATCATTCATTTATCAGAGACCATTCGGCCTTTGGATTTTTGGGATTGGCTAATCTCACTTAGCATAACAGTCTCCAACATCATCCATTTACCTACAAATGCCATAATTTTATTCTTCTTTATGGTTAGTTCCTTTTTGTTGATCAACTTTTCTGGTTCTTTGCCATGTCTGATTTTTGGCTATAGCATTCTAATTTCTTTCTTTCCTTTTTTTTCTTTTCTTTCTTTTTTTTTTTTTAATTTCATGATAGAAAATGCTTCAGAACTCCACAGAGAACTTCTAGAAAATGAAAAGAAAAATTTTCATTTAGTCAGGTCTGCAGTTAGAGACCTTGGTGGAATACCTGCTATGATTCATCATTCAGATATGTCAAATACAATTCCAGATGAAAAGGTAAATAAGGGTTTCTTAAACTCATCCTAAGTCTCAGAGTATGACAGCGAATGTATATTCTCTGTTGATTTTCTGTATTCATCTTTTGTGTTTCCTTAGGTGGTTATTACCTATTTGTCATTTCTATGTGCAAGGCTTTTAGATCTTCGTAAAGAAATAAGAGCTGCTCGACTTATACAGACAACATGGAGAAAATATAAAATGAAAAGAGAATTAAAGCTCCATCAGGTAATCTTAGAAAATGAAAACATAATATGAGATTTTTGAGTTTTTTTTTTAATGGTGCTGATGATCAAACCCAGGGCATGCTTGTCTAGTGCTCTATCACTGAGCTACTTCCCAGCCTCCAGTTGATTGGTTCTTTTTTTTTTTTTTAATAATATTTAATAATTTTTAGTTGTTGATGGACCTTTATTTTATTTATTTATTTATATGCAGTGCAGAGAATCAAACCCAGTGCTTCAGACATGCTAGGCAAGTGTTTTACCCCTGAGCTATAACTTCAGCCCCAGTTGATTGGTTCTTAATGTGAATTTTATATTTATTGATATATGAAGTTATTAAGATAAATTTAATAATTGCATATATGTATTTTGAGATGACAAGGTGTGAATATTTCTCCCTAATTGCTCCTATTTCCTTCATTTGATACCTTTCCACCTCTGTCCACCTTTTCATTTAGTCTGCCCTAGGTGATGAAGAGTAACAATGTCTGTTTTGTAAATTTATGAAAAATAAACTAGGCAAGTTTAACTCAACACTCTCCACAGATTTTTTTGTTCTAGTTTTCAGTTCTTGGATCTGTGTAGTAGTTGTAATAACAAATATTGAAATAGTTATTTTTGCTGTCATTAAAAGAATCATACTCTGGCCTTTTCCCCTTACCATTCATTGTTATCCAGATCCTTTAAAAATTCATCCCACATCCAAAAATTACTATTTATAAAGATTACTGACAAAGCAAAGTTTTGCATCAAAATGTCACCTCATTGCTCTGACCAAAGACTGAGTGTTCTGGTTTTTAACTCTGTGAAAGCACTTCACCCAAGCTCTTTTCTGCAGTGCAGATGCAGTGCAGAGCGGCCTTCACTTTGTCTTTCCTATTGGTTGGATAGACTACTTGGAAAAAATGGGAGTTCAGATGTGAACAGAATGGATAAGGATGACAAGGGTTTGATGGGCATTTTCAGTACTGTATTTAATAATAACAAAAAAAAAATAGCACAGCTAGGAGCCTCTGACATTATCTTGTGTTTTATGTGGTCTATTATGAAATTCCCTCTGTCAATTTGTAAGGATGTTCATCTAACAAGAAGAAAATGCTGTAAATATTTTTAACAACTTTTTTTTTTTTTTTTTTTTTTTTTTTTAAGCAGGGCAAAACAGAATAAAGGTTTTTGGGAACAAGTTAACATAAAGTGGTTTTATATAAAAATATCAATTGTCTTATATATTTTGATAAGCAGCAGTACCAGCTTTCATGTGTAATACAGTTTGTGGCATTGGAAGAAAAGGATTCTGTGATTCTTGAAGTGAATTATGTTACAAATGCAAAGAGAAAATAAAATATTAAAAAACTTATTTTCTAAAAAAAGAAAAAAGAATAAACTAGGGATGCTTGATTCAGCTCTTCTCTTCAGCAGGAATATCCTTTTGATTTTTCATGTTGTGCTCTCTGAGGCACATCCTAGTGCTAATGCTGCTTGGGTCTGGGCATCAAGTGTCTAATTTAGCAGTAATTAGCAAGTCCATTTTGCTTGTCCTGAGACCACCTTTCAGTTTATCCTTTATTAGTTTTAAAATCAGTATTTTGGTTTCCATTATTTTATTTTTCAAAATGTTTAGGATCTGGATATAGGGATAGAGATGTTATTTACTGCTTCCTTTTGTGATTCCAGCAGTACAAAATTTTTCATTAACATCCAATACGTTCATTCTTAAGTTCTGAGAAAAATACCATTTTTAATAATCTGAGAAATGGTCTCTTGACCAGTTGAACAGATTATTTTAACCCTTTCATCTTCCTACCTCTTTTATTAAACAATGTTATACTTAATAGAACAAGTAGTCATTATCTAATAAAATTTATCATAGATACTTCAGAAATAGGTTACAACCATTTTTACTCTTCAATTTTTAATTACAGTGTATTTGTATTTGTGATCAAGTTTTCAGTAGCTATCTAAAATAGCTAAGATTTTGGCAACTCTTAAACATAACCTGCTTTCCTATACAGTGTCCGAATTAAAAAGAACACTAACTGAAATAATTTGCTTTTGCCCCAAAGTCCTTGTAGTAACTTAATTAACTTAAGAATTAATTTTCTTATAAAGAATAAGGTCTTAAATAATTTTTTAATTCACATTTGCTGGTTTTGTTTTGTTTATTAAGGAAAGAGACAAAGCTGCAAGAATTATTCAGTCAGCTGTAATAAATTTTCTAACCAAACAACGAGTGAAAAAAAAGATGAATGCAGCACTGGTCATTCAGAAATATTGGAGAAGAGTCTTAGCACAGAGAAAATTATTAATGTTAAAAAAGGAAAAACTAGAAAAAGTGCAAAATAAATCAGCAACAGTCATTCAGGTATAGTATCCTGAACAAATATTTGACTTAAACATTTCTAATGATATTTTTTAAGTATGAAGGAAAAATATGACAAAGTTTTCAATGATTATATATTAGAATTTGTTTTCTAATGTTGTCCTGCAGTATCCAAAGGGGATTGATTCCAGGACCCCTTGTGTACACCAAAATCTGCAATGTATAGTATTTGCATATAATCTGTGTACATCTTCCTGTATATTTGAAATCTCTATATTACTTTATAATACCTAACACAATGTAAGTGCTGTGTAAATGGTTGTTATACGGTATTGTTGAGGGAATAATGATGAGGAAAAAAGTCTACATGTTCAGAACAGGCACTTTTTTTCTGGATTTTCATTCTGCTGTTGGTTGAATTTGATGCAGAATTCATGGATACAGAAGGCTATTTTATTTAAAAAATATTTACCATCTCCTTACTACCTGTGGAACTCTTTGTTATATTCAGCATAAGACTTAAACATAATTAAAATGCGTTTTTTGTTCTGAAGGAGACAGGATTCTAGGTCTATGCATTTTATTGTCTTTGTTTTATATTAGTGATCTTGTAGTCTTCCCCTGAATGGGACATGGTGACATACAGTATCATTCTATTCATATATCCATATACCTTACCAAGTTCTCTTTAACTTTATGATTAATCCTAGTTCTTTTGGGACAAATACACACATTTTCCTTCCAAGTCCATTTAGTTGGTATGTAATGGAAATAGTGCATGAAATTAGTCAATAGAATGTCTGTTATTTTACTTCTTTTTTTTTTTTTTTATTGATTCATTGAACACAAATGGAGTACAGCTATTGTTTCACTGGTTGTACACAAAGTAGAATCACACCATCTGTGCTTTCATGCATGTACACAGGGCAATGGTATCTGTCACACACTCTGTTATTAATTTTACCCCCCACCCGCCCCCACCCCTCCCTTCCCTCTATGCTAGCTATCTTTCCTCCATTCTTGCCATCTTTCCCCCCCACATTATGCATCATCATTCATTTATCAGAGAGACCATTCGGCTTTTGGATTTTTGGGATTGGCTGATCTCACTTAGCATAACAGTTTCCAACATCATCCATTTACCTACAAATGTCATAATTTTATTCTTCTTTATGGCTGAGTAATATTCCATTGTGTATATATACCACAGTTTCTTTATCCATTCATCTACTGAAGGGCATCTAGGTTGATTCCATAATCTAGCCATTGTGAATTGAGCAGCTATGAACATTGATGTGGCTGCATCACTGAGGCAATCTGATTTTAAGTCCTTTGGGTATAAGCCAAGGAGTGGGATAGCAGGGTCAAATGGTGGATCCATTCCAAGTTTTCTAAGGAATCTCCGCTGATGACATGATTCTCTATCTAGAAGATCCTAAGAATTCCACCAGAAAACTTCTGGAACTCATTAATGAATTCAGCAAAGTAGCAGGATATAAAATTAATGCTCATAAATCTAATGCATTTTTATTCGTAAGTGATGCATCCTCTGAGAGAGAAATTAGGAAAACTACCCCATTCACATTAACCTCAAAAAAAATAAAATACTTGTTATTTTACTTCTTAGCCAAATATGTAATGTCTACTTGACATAATAGATGATGTTCCTTGTATTGACTATTCTGGGTCCTTTGCTTTTTTGAATAATGTTAGAATCAATTTGCTGATATCCTAATTAGTGGAATTTTGATTGAGATTGGATTGAATCAAAAGAAACAATTGACATCTTGATAATTTTGAGTCTTCCTATGCATTTCATGACCATGGTATATTTAGATCTAAATTTCTGATTTTCATCACCTTCGAATTCTTGCTCATAAGATTTTGAACATATTTTGTTAGATATGCACCTTAGTATTTCACTTTTTTTGCTGCTAATGTAAAGAGTATTATAGTTTATACATGTATTATTTACTTATTATTCTGAGACTTTTTCTGCTATAGAGTCTTCGGTAGTTTTTAGATAGATAACCATATTGTTTGTGAATAAAGATAATTTTATTTCTTCCTTTATAATTTGTATACTTTTAATTTCCTTTAATTTCATTAGCTAGGACTCCAATATGATATAGATTAGGAGTGTTGAGATGAGATGTTACAACTTTGGTTTGTTTCAGATCATAGGAAGAAAAAATCTAGTTTCTCATCAAGTTTGATGTTAGCTCTAGGTTTACCTAAATGTTCTCTACCAAATCGAGGAAGTATCCCCCTGTTCTTTGTTGACATGATTTTTCTCTTTCTTGTTTTGTGTGGATAGTTTGTATTGATATTGAGTTCACTGACTTCTTATCATCTTTGATCTTCTAGTTTATTGACTCATTTGTCATCTTCTTTCTGTGATTTTGTCTTTCTAGTACAATTCTTATTTTGGTTCTAATATTTTTCAGGTCTGGTGCTCTCATTTTGGTTCTGTTTATATCTTTGATATCTTTATTGAAATGTTCTATCTTTCCATTAGTTTCAACATGTTAGAACATGTTTACTTTAGTTTCTTTAAAATCTCTATCAGGCTGAGTACAATGGTGCATGCCTGTAATCCCACTGGTTTGGGAGGGTGAAACAGGAGGATCATAAGTTCAAGACAGCTTCAGCAACTTAGCGAGGCCCTAAGCAACTCAATAAGATCTTGTCTCTAGGTGAAATATTAAAAAGGGCTGGGGATGTGGCTGAGTGATTAAGTGTCCCTGGGTTAAAACCCTGGTGCCACAATAAAATAAAATAATATAGGTATCAGGTAATTACAACATCTTTTTCATCTCATACTGGCATCCTTTTTTCCTGTGCAAGTTGGTATTTTCCTATTAAATGGTATGCCAAATAATTTGATTTACATCCTGAATATTTTACATGTTATGTCATAAGATCATTTTGTTTGAACCCTGTGAAAAATGTTGATGCTTCAATTTTAGCAGGTAATCATTGGCTGGCTTGGGCCACACAAATTCTCATCAGTCTTCCGTGGTATCATTTCCATGTGTATAGCACCCAGTGGCCAACATGGATTCTAGATTGTAGCTTCTTATTTCAATTCTGTAAGTTGAAAGTCTCTAATGTAGATCCCACTTGTATACAGCTTGGTGGTAAATCTTGGAATTCATAAAGAACATTATCATGTTACCCTTCTGAGCTCCCCTAGCTCTGTTATCTCCCTAGTACTCTCCAGTTCCTTAGGGTTGTTTTGTTTGGTCCTCTGGCAAGAAAATTTAAGGATTTTTTTTTTTTTTTTTTCTTTGGGGTTTGGGTTTGAACCCAGGGCCTTTGCTTGTGAGGCAGTACTCTACCAACTGAGCTATATCCCCAGTCCCAAAAACTTAACTTTTATTAAGTGATTTTCTGTAACTGCACATACACCTTGGACCAAGCAGACTCTGCATCATTTGGAAGAGGAAACACAAAGTATGGTAAAAGTTGTATGTACTAGAAGAGATGAAGAATTGAACTATTAATGCAGTTAATCTACCACAGATGTCTATGGCAAAATAGGAAGAACACTTTATTTTAGCATTAAAATATACCACCTAAGCAATTTAGTGATACCCTCCATCAAAATAATAAAGGGCTTGGGATATAGTAGAGTACCCTGGATTCAAGATTCAATCCCCACTATTACTAAAAAAAAAAAAAAAGACCTAATATGAACTTGGTATATTTTGTATAAATTTGGAAAATTTTGTGGCATAAATGTCCTTTTATTTAAGTGAACAAAGAATGCCAACTTACTGTATTTTTTTGAGAATAAAATAGATACTTATTTTTATCAGATACATGCTGATAAAACTGTAGTTGTGGTAAGCAAAGTTGTTGGGAAAAATGAAAAAATGTTAGGACAATCTTCTGTTTTGTATAGAAAAATTGATTATAATTTCAGTACAAACTATTATTGATAATATAGATGAAAGAATAAAAAAATCTGTCTATTCTGACCCTTCAGTTTTTTGAGGGTTTGATAAACAAATATCTAGAGGGGAAAGAAAAGAAAAACAATGGTATCTGTAATTCTGAATACTATTTCTACTTTACTTTTCCTTATTTCTTTTATGGCAGCTTAATAATACCTTATATTTATAAAGAGCCTATAGTTTTCAGTCATTTTGCACTAATAAGCTTGACTGTATTTGGATACACGTTATAATTAGGTATCTCTTCATAGTAAGAGAAATAACATGGTATATACATCATTTCTTGTCAGGTTGGAAAGTAGGAGCGAAACCTCATGTGATACTCAGTAGAGATGGAAGGCAATAAAATTTATAGGAAAAGTGTCAACAGAATGCATATGTTCTCCCTAACTCTCCTAACCCTTATATAGATATCCCTGGACTAAACAGAGCTTCATGCACAGTGGATGGTGCTATAGGAGAGTGAGGAACCCAGTCCCTATACTGCTCTACGTATATGAAAGAAAAATAAGATATAGTAGGAAACAACACCCCTCTTTCCCAATGTTAGCAATATATGGAGTGTTTTGGATAAATTACTAGAGAGTAATTTAAGAATTGTCTAGAACTTACCAGTAGCCTGGGATCATATAGATGTCAGCAACTGGAATTGACTTGAAAGTCTGCAGTCCTGTTTTTTGAGCCAGCATATTGTTTGGTTGACTAAGAGGCTACATTATAACTGTGGCCTTTCAAGAGACAAAAGTTATATTACTTTTGAGTGTTTCCAGAATTAAATTTGGTAAAAGGAAGTAATTTTATTTTTAATGACAACAATAACCCCAAAAGTGGTCTAGCTCATTTATTTCTCAAACCCCTATACCTTGTTCCTTGGTATCCATGAGGGATTGGTTCTAGGATCCCAGCAGCTATCCAAATCTTCATGTTCAGTTTCCTTTTATAAAATGGCATAGTATTTGTGTATAACCTATATACATCCACATCCTTCTGTATGCTTTAAATTGTCTTATTATTTCTAATACCCAATGCAATGTCAGTATTGTGTAAATAGTTTTAGACTTTATTGTTTAGGGAATAATGACAAGAAATAAAGTCTGTACATGTTCAACACAGTCACATCTTTTCTTTTTTCTTTTGGAACATTTTCCACCTTTACTTGTTTGAATTCATGGATGGGAAACCCATGGAAACAGAGCAACCATATTTATATTATCAGTCCTGTAACGTAATAGTACAGGATGCCTTATGAACAGAATTTCCAATCATTTTAAGATAGTTTAGCAACCATGAAATAAAGGAAAAATTTAAGATCCAGAAATAAACTCTTAGGAAATTACATATAATCAATAGAAACCAAAAATATTAATAATAGTTTTCTTTTGATTCTTTTTCTTCTAATAAAACAAATTTGCTTATATTTCTTGTGACTGCAATACAAATGCAGTGCAAATATAATCAGAATTGAAATGGATTTCTGAATTGGCTACACCTGTATCAATGTAAAGATTAAACTATAAACAAGATGTTAGTAATGAAACATTGGTTTTCTAATATGTTCATTTTTAAGCATGATGTTGGAAGGATTAGTATTTTCAAAAGTATTAAGAATAGAAAGCTATGTCTATTTTACTTTTTGTGCTTTATTATCTTTCTCAGGGGTACTGGAGAAGATATTCCACTAGAAAAAGATTTCTGAAATTGAAATATTATTCAGTCATCCTGCAATCTAGAATAAGAATGATAATTGCTGTTGCATCTTATAAACGATACCTTTGGGCCACAGTTACAATTCAAAGGCATTGGCGTGCTTGTTTAAGAAGAAAACAAGATCAAGAAAAATATAAAAGGTTAAAATCCTCTTCCCTTATAATCCAATCTGCGTTCAGAAGATGGAAGCAACGTAAAATGCAATTACAAATAAAAGCTGCAGTAATATTGCAAAGAGCTTTTAGAGAATGGCATTCCAGGAAAAAAGCTAAAGAAAAGTCTGCTATTGTCATACAATCATGGTATAGAAGGCACAAGGAATTACAAAAATATATTCACATTAGATCTTGTATTGTTATCATTCAGAGAAGATTTCGGTGCTTTCAAGCCCAAAAGTTATATAAAAGAAAGAAAGAGTCTATACTTACTATCCAGAAATATTACAAAGCACATCTGAAAGGAAAGATTGAGCGTACCAACTACTTACAGAAACGAGCTGCAGCCATTCAACTACAGGCAGCTTTCAGAAGAATGAAGGCTCGTAATTTATACAGACAAACAAGAGCTGCTATTGTTTTGCAATCATATTGGAGAATGCGGCGGGATAAATTTCGATTTTTAAATCTTAAGAAGATTGTTATCAAATTGCAGGCACACATAAGAAAACATCAGCAATTACAGAAATATAAGAGGATGAAGAAAGCAGCCATTATAATTCAGACTCATTTCCGAGCTTACATTTCAGCCAGGAAAGTTCTAGCAACTTATCAGAGAACACGTTCTGCTGTCATTGTGCTACAGTCTGCATATAGAGGGATGCAAGCCAGGAAAACATTTATTCATATCTTCACATCTATTATAAAGATTCAATCATATTATCGTGCTTATGTTTCCAGAAAGAAATTTGTGAGTCTAAAAAATGCTACAATAAGGTTGCAGTCAGTTGTCAAGATGAAACAAGCACGGAAACAATATTTACTTTTAAGAGAATCTGCACGATTAATTCAACAATGGTACCGTACCCAAAAAATGGCTGCACGAAAAAGAGAAGAATATGTGCAGATGCGTGAATCTTGTATCAAATTGCAGGCTTTTGTCAGAGGATACCTGGTCAGAAAGCAGATGAGATTACAAAGAACAGCTGCTGTTTCGCTGCAGTCTTATTTCAGAATGAGAAGGATGCGGCAGCTCTACCTAAAAATTTATAAAGCAGTTGTTGTCATTCAGAATTACTATCGTGCATACAAAGCACAAGTCAATCAGCGGAAGAACTTCTTGCAAGTCAAAAGAGCAGCTACTTGTTTGCAAGCAGTCTACAGAGGTTACAAAGTACGCCAACTACTGAAACAACAATCTTTAGCGGCTCTTAAAATTCAAACTGCTTTTAGAGGCTACAGTAAAAGAGTAAAATATCAATCTGTGCTTTGGTCTGTAATGAAAATTCAGAGATGGTACAGGGCACACAAGTCTGTTTATGATATAAGAATACATTTTTTAAAGAAAAGGGCAGCTGTGATTTCTCTTCAGTCTGCTTATCGTGGCTGGAAAGTCCGGCAGCAGATCAGAAGGGAGCATCAAGCTGCAATCAAGATTCAGTCTACTTTTAGAATGAAGAAGGCCCAGAAACAATTCAGATTGTTAAAATCAGCAGCATTAGTCATCCAACAACATCTAAGAGCTCGAACTAGAGGAAAGAAACAACGTATGAAGTATGTTGAACTCCGTCAAGCAGTACTGGTGCTTCAGTCTGCATGGAAAGGAAGAACCCTGAGAAGACAGATTCAAAGGAAGCACAAATGTGCAACCATCATACAGTCCTACTATAGAATGCATGTGCAACAAAAGAGGTGGAGACTCATGAAAAAAGCTGCTCTTTTGATTCAAATGTATTATAGGGCTTACAGCATTGGAAGAGCACAGCATTGTTTATATTTGAAAACAAAGATGGCTGTAGTGGTTTTACAGTCAGCTTATCGTGGTATGAAAGTGAGAAAAAGAATAAAGAAATGCAACAAAGCAGCAGTCACTATACAATCTAAATATAGAGCTTACAGAGCCCAAAAGAAATATGCAATCTATAGAGCTTCAGCTATTATAATTCAGAGATGGTATCGAGATATCAAAATTACAAACCATCAACAAAAGGAGTATCTTAATTTAAAGAAGACAGCAATTAAAATCCAAGCTGTTTATAGAGGTGTTAGAGCAAGAAGACATATTCAACACATGCACATGGCAGCCACTTTTATTAAAGCCATGTTTAAAATGTATCTGTTAAGAGTAAGATACCATGCAATGAGAAGAGCAGCTGTTGTAATTCAAGTAAGATACAGAGCATATTGTCAAGGTAAAATTCAGCGTGAAAAGTACCTGACAATTTTGAAGGCTGTTAATACCCTTCAGGCAAGTTTTAGAGGAGCAAGAGTTAGACAAGCTCTAAGAAAGATGCAGGTTGCAGCAACACTTATTCAGTCATACTATAGAAGATACAGGGAGCAAATGTATTTTAATAAGTTAAAGAAGGCAACAAAAATGGTACAGCAAAGATACAGAGCAGTGAAGGCAAGAAACAAACAATTTCAGAGGTACAACAAATTGAGGCATTCTGCAATATGCCTTCAGGCCACTTTTAGAGGCATGAAAACTAGGAGACATTTAAAAGTTATGCATTTAGCTGCCACACTTATTCAGAGGAGATTTAGAACTCTGATGATGAGAAGAAAATTCCTTTCTCTAAGGAAAACTATTATTTGGATTCAGAGAACATATCGTGCAAAACTTCGTGCAAAGCATCACTTACAATTCCTTCAGTTACAAAAGGCAGTTATTAGGATCCAGTCATCATACAGGGGGTGGATGGTAAGGAAACAAATGCAAGAAATGCACAGGGCTGCAGTTCTCATTCAGGCTACTTTCAGAATGCACAGAACATTCCTCTCATTTCAGATTAAAAAACGTGCCTCAATTATAATTCAACAACATTATAGAACATACAGAGCTGCAAAATTGCAAAGAGAAAATTTTATCAAACAATGGGATTCTGCTGTGGTCATTCAGGCTGCATATAAAGGAATGAAAGCAAGACAGCTTTTAAGGGAAAAACACAGAGCTGCTATTAGAATACAGAGCACATATAAAATGTATAAGCAATATTATTTCTACCAAAAGCTTCAGTGGGCTACAAAAGTATTACAAGACAAATATAGAGCAAATAAAAAGAAACAGAAAGCTCTTCAACCCAATATGTGTAAGGAAGAAACAAATAGCATTCCAGCAAGTTTTCAGGACATAAACATAAGGAAACAAATTCAGAAACAGCATGAGGCTGCCATTATTATTCAAAAGCATTTTAAAGCCTTTAAAACAAGGAGACAGTATCTTCGCTTTAGAGCAACAGTAATTTCTGTTCAAAGAAGATACAGAGCATTAACTGCAACAGGAACCCAAGCAGGCAGTTGTATACAGTCTTCTTACAGAGACTTTAAGGTAAGAAGTAATATCCAATGTATGCACCTGGTTGCCACACAAATTCAGTCATTCTACCAAATGCACAGGACCAAAGCTATTTATTGAGCAAATAAAACACATTTTTGTTATACAAATTATTGTAGATCATATGTCAGATTTAAAAAGGAAGGAAAAGTGTTTTAGCAGTTCAGAAATCTGAACTATTCAAGTTGCCTTTAATGGCATAACAGAAATTTAAAGACATAAATGAGGAAAGGATGGCAGCCTTGTTAACCAATCTGTGTTCAACTGTTACGAAAGTAAAACTCAACATGAGGCTGTTCAAAGTGGGGATCTTACAATTCACAGGTAGTATAACACTTCTCTCTTTGATTTTCCCAGGAAGGAGAGGATCATTCTCAAAGTGGGACTACTGCAATGATTCAAAGAGGTCTTTGTGATACAGTCACAAGAAATCTGGAAATGCAGAAATGTGCTGCCCTCCAAATTCAGTCCTTCCTTCAGACGGTGGTGTATCGAAGAAGATTTGTTCAGCAGAAAAGAGCTGCTATCACTTTACAGCGTTATTTCAGGACATGGCAAACCAGAAAGCAGTTTTTACTGTATAGAAAAGCAGCGGTGATTTTACAAAATCTCTACAGAGCCCGACTATCTGCAAAACACCAAAAACAAGTCTATTTACAGATCAGGAGGAGTGTTGTTATTATTCAAGCTAGAATCAAAGGATTTATACAAAAACGGAAGTTTCATAAAATTAAAAGTAGCGCCATAAAAATTCAGGTATTTATTTATTTTAAGTATAAAACTTCAATATTTTGATAAGTATTTGTGAGAATTTAGAGAATGAGTTTAAGCAGGCCATAAAGAATTATAGTACTTCAAGTGACCATTTGATTATCTTCCAAAGTAGAACTTTTTCTTGAGAGAAAAGACACCAATGATAATTCAGCCAAGACAGCATAGAACTGGAATTGTTTTGACCATGATCACCCTGTACTTCATGCATTTCATAGGTGTTAATTATAGCACTCCTGGAAGAATTTGGAAAGGATGGGTTCTCTGTATTTGACACTTTATAAGTGGAAGTTTAAAACTAACGTAGTGCTATTTAGTATAATTTAAATGAAATAGGATAATTATATTCCTCTAATAATATGTTAGCTAGAGCTGCTTGTTAGATAGATGTACCTTATTGAGTATTTATCACTTGTGGCTTCTAAAACCATTTGTTATTTTGTTTCATGTATTCTACAATATGTAAGGAACATAGAGTATTATCTCTTTTAAAATACTAGAGAACTGAGAAAAATTAACAAGAAATTTTCAGTGTTGTACAGAAAGAGGGAAACCAGGAATTGAAATTGAGTACTTCAGCTATTTTTGTTCTACCTGCAATGAACTGGGCTTTGAACCTAGGTGTGATATGTTATTACCTTGCTAGTTGCTGTTAAGCTTAGAAATAATATTCTCTCTCATTCAACAAGTATCTAGTGCTGATAATGTGCCAACTATTGTACTGGGTTTTAGGAATAGATAGTAAGATATACTTAGTTGCTCTCCTCAAAAAACTTGAGCATGGGAAAATCATTATAACATTAAATAAGAAGTGTATGTTGCTGGGAACTGAAGGAATCTAAGCTGATCTTTGTGGTCAGAGAAAGCCACTCTGATCACTCACTTCCTAGAGTGAGTGACACGCTCAAATATTTGGCTGAAGGATGAATATGGAAATAGCCAAGTAAAATGTATGGAAGGAATATTTTAGCTGTAAGAGAACAGAAAAATTGAGAAACTGGAAAGAGGAGTACAAAGTGAATAGGACAAGGCTGGCCAGGGAGCAAAATTGTGGATACCTTTGTAAGACGCAGAAAAACGTTTAGACTTTACCTTCCAGGCTAAAAAAAAAATTATAAAGTAATTTAAGCAGGAGGCAGCTAGAATCATTTTTATTGTTACAAAGTTACTCTGACAGGAATGTGAAAGATGAATTGGAAAGAGATCAGAACTTGGGAGACTAGTTAGGAGGCCATTGGTTAGGTGAAAGTCAGTGGTTCAGTGTAGGTTAGTGAAAATGAGGTTTTGAAAATTAATTTGATTAGAAAGAGAATTGACATTATGTTGAGCATGAACAAGGATCCAAGTCATGTTTATGGCTTAAGTAACTCAGCAGAAGGTACCATTCAGCTACATAGGGAACAAAGGTAAGAGCAGGATTCTGTATAAACTGCACACAAAAAAAACAATATATGTGGAGTGGTAAGGATTCTTCTTTCTACTTCCCAGGAAGTGGAATAGGTCAGTGTGTTCATTTTCTTTCTGTTCTTCCAAATGGATTGATGCACATATTTATGGATTTCTACATGTTATGCACATCTTACAAATTAAAAAATTGGTAAGGGTTATGTTAGGCTATTCTGGCAACCAACAACAGGGTATGTGTGAGAAAGCACATAGTAGGCCTTCACTATAATAGGTACCACTGTCCTCAGAGGACTCACTGCATGTCAGACTCTAATGAGAGTCAGTATGTGACTTATTTTTACAATTGATTTTGTCTATCTGCATTAACCTCAGATTAACTGTCTTTAATACTAATTCTTACCATTTATAAAAAATGGCAATCATTGCATACCTGTTATATTTATGCATTTGATAGGCTATATGGAGAAGATATAAAGCTAAGAAATATTTGTATAAAATGAGAGCTGCCTGCAAGATTCAAGCCTGGTATAGGTGTTGGAGAGCACGCAATGAATATTTAGCTGTATTAAAAGCTGTTGAAATTATTCAAGCTTGCTTCTATGCCAAACGGGAGAGAACACGGTAATGTATTGTAGCTCTGTGGAAGAGCATAAGAGTATGTGTCCAGTAGCCAAGTCCTCATACAACATAACACAATTTTTCTTTTAAGTATTTGGTATGCTCAATTTACATGGTTGGTTTTGTTGGTATGTTCTCCATTAATGAAAATGTATCTCTTGCGGTATCTTGCTTTTTTAAGATAGAGCATAGCCTTGATGATATAATTTAGTATGAAATAGTTACATAACACTTGATTAATATAAGTTCCTGGGATGAAAGTAAGGGCAGATGAGTGGAAAATGAATTTAAAGATCTAGTTAAGTCTTCATTTCTTTATTAAAGCATTTGCTCTTTTTGTTGTTTTTGATTTAACTACTGGCTAAATTTGTTTTCCTACTCATTTTTCTTTTCTTTTTTTTTTTCTTCTTTTACTGTGTATTAATCTTCATACTCTCTGTCCTTAATGATGAAGACCCTAATTACCAAGTTTCTATGCAAATTCTATTTCCTTACTCCTGGGTGATTTAATGTATGTTTTTCATACGTTTTCAGAAGCTGTCACTGGATGTTCCTTTTTTTTTTTTTAATTTCATATTATAATAATTTTTCTTCACATCCCAGAATTTGTGATTGTTGTCCAGTTTAGGAGAGCAGTTTAGGAGTAGAGGAACTCCGAGATCAATTCCCTGGGTGGAAGCAGGGCTTAATGTGTAGACACAGTTGCTACTATCAGTATTAAGGCCTAGAATCTTATTTTCTTGTACCAAGATAGTGAATTTTCTCAGTGATCCTCAGTCTTATTTTCTAAGAAATATGGCAATGAAACAAACTCATCTTTTTACTTTTACTGTAATACCAAAAAATTTTAAAAAGCCCATCTTTCCCCTCAGGTAAGTTTGATGCTACCTATGACCTCCCAACCTCTCTTTTTGACCACCTCCTGTCTGCTCAGAGACTTATTTAAACTTTATTCTTTACCATTATTTCTGTTACCACTCACTTTATGGAGATTATTGTCTGAATCCAAACAGTCATACTGTCTTTTGATTTTGTTCAAAATTCTTTGTCATACCAGAATTACAGAACTTATTGTTTCTTACATAGTGGGATGTTGCCAATTACAAAACTTCCTTTTTATTGTGTCTGAATGTGTGTAAAATTGTGATTGCTAGAACTTAAGTATGAATATCTACTTCCTTTTGTTGTTGCCTATGTTCTATTTTTCTTCTCGGTTTTGAAAGTGAGAGAACAAATATTTGTTGAAAAGCTTAATTTGAAATTAATTTTCAATAATAACTGTTTTTTAGGTTTTTGAAGATGAGAGCATCAGCAATTATCATTCAGAGAAAATGGAGAGCTACACTTTCTGTAAGAATGGCTCATGAGCACTTCTTAATGGTAAAAGTAGGTGTAAATAAAAAGGAACTCATTTATATTGATCTAAGAGAACAAGACAAAAAGAATGTTTTTATGACCTAATTCTGCATTTATTTTATATCTATTGCAGTCAAGTAAAAATTACTTTTACTTGGAAAGACAGTATTCATTACTATTTTTGTGTATATATTGGTATGTATTTATAAAATATTTTCAAACTTGAGTTTGAAGCGATTTCAGCAAAATAACCAATTTGTTTAGAGAAATCATAATAAGTATAGTACATTTTTGTCTAGTATAAGTCAAATACTTAATAACATGCTCTTTAAGCCACTATTTTCTATTTAAATTATTTAATATAAATGTTTTAAAATAGCTGTGATCTTTAGTTGAAAATATCAAAATTAAAATTTGACTTAAATTTCAATGTTCATGTAATATTCACTATGGTTAGTTATATAACCATGATTTTTATTATTCTTACTACTCATTCTTAAAGTATGCCAAGCATTGGATAAGCTCTTGTATATGTACAAATTTGATCCTCATACAACCTTATAAGGTAGTTACTATTATCCTACTCATTTTAAAGAGCAGAAAAATGTTTAAAAAGGTAAATTTACTTGCCAAAATAGCTAGAGGTTTGTAAAACAAACCTAAATTAAATGCAAATGCATTAAAAATCATTTAAATTTATATCTTTTGTGTGTGGAAATTAGGTTGTCAGGATATTATGTAATTGAGCAATCTAAAGTATGCTGGTGGTATGCTGTATGGCCTTGAAACTACAGAAGTTCCCTCATAGCTAGTTATAATGACCACTCTGCTCTTTATATTGTAGCCAGCCCTTTTAGTAAATGTATTTGTCCTGTAATAATGTTAGACATTTCCTCCTCAAGATGAAAAGAATCAGGAAAGTAAGAGGGAGAGAGCACTGAGTATCTATTGATTTTTGGCTTGTCCCTTCAATTTCAGCTGTAGATGTATATAGGTTGTATCACCTTTTCATATCTATGAAATATGACATTCTCAAACATTGAGAATTCAAGAACCTCTAGTGGGTTGAAAATCTTATTATTTCTATCTGTTAATGTCACTTGTAAAATTTTCCTTATAGAAACGTTGTGCTGCTTGTCTGATCCAAGCACATTTTAGAAGACATAAAGGAAGGCAGGTCTTTGTTCAGCAGAAATCTGCTATTTTGATCATACAAAGACATATATGATCCAGGGAGGCTGGGAAATGTGAAAGACTAAAATATCTTGAATTTAAAAAGTCTGCAGTTATTCTGCAAGCACGGGTGTGTGGCTGGTTAGTAAGGAATGTCTCAATCGTGTGAAATGAAAGTATTTGATGTTAAGTGGTTTTAAGACATTTTGGATTTTGGACTATTTTCAGAGCTAATATAATTATTAGCTTGAGTTCATCCAGCTGCTGCAGAGCTACATAGAAGGGCATCAGGTATCATAAATTTTTGTTCTATGATCCTGCTGCTTCCCCCACTGCCAAAGATGTAAAACAAAATTTCTCTTGTGTAATGACTCAATAGAAGAACTGAAAGAAGTATGAGGGAAAGGTTTCATAGGTTAAAGATGTTAATTTTTACTCAGGTAGCCTTTTGCTGCCCTTAAGTAAAACTTTGAGGAATTCTAACTACCATTCCTGTGATGTCACCCATATCTTCAGCCAGAGGGAATTTTTTTAAGGGAGCTTATGACATTTGGGTTCCAAAATGTAAAGCATTGGTGTAGAAAAACAACCCAATAAGAAGTTAAAATAGAGCTTTTTTTTTTTGTATTTTGCTCATATAAATTAGAAAGTCCAAAGATCACTGTAGAAAACTTAATACTGTAAGAGTCTTACACTGGACTTGTGCTACACTAATACCGGAGAAATTAATTCATATAATTTTATCAGATTTAACAGCAACATCTCTAACAATTCTGCTTGGAGTATAGTAGGCTTTTTTGATTTTTAGTATTGATACCTTTCTCTCATTATTCATACACTGAAAGTCTTAAATTGCTGTTGTCGGTAGTTTAGTTAAATGCTATAATTCTGTAATAAAGTGCCCAAAATAAATTATTTGAAATATTGTGTAATAAAGAATTATAATCACTTTGAATTAAAATGGAAATAATTGTAATAATAGTTATTTTTATAAGTTTATATAATTTGTTATTGTGATTATACAAGAGAAAAAACCCAGTGATGTTTATCTTAAAAATCAGATACTTCAGTAGAGGGAAGGCATCAGGGAGAGAGAGCAGGGGAAGGAAAAGGACAGTATTGGGGTCTGAATTACAGCAAATTATATTCCATGTTTTTATAATTATGCCAAAGTGAATCCTAATGTTATGTATAACTAAAAAGAACCAATAAAAATAATAAAATATTATTTCTGACATAAAAAAAGAAAAATATGAATAAAAATATTTTAATATTCTACACACTGTACAACTGAGCTCTCAACTCATTTTGTTGTAGTACTTTGAATAATGTCTTTAATTAAAATATTGGTGTATCAAAAATAGGAGTCAGACACTTGATTATTAATATTTTTTTCTCCTTTAGATTTTAGAACAGAGAGCCAAAACTCGGCTCCTTCACTTCACAGCAGCTGCATATTATCATCTGTCTGCTCTTAGAATTCAAAGAGCATATAAACTTCACATGGCTAGGAAGAATGCTAACAAACAGATTAATTCAGCCATTTGTATTCAGGTCAGTTTCTCTTCTGCAGAAAAACTGTAAGATGTAATTTTCCTCTTAGAAATTTTTGACATATGATGAACAATTCCCAGATTCCTTATGGTAAGATCATATAATATTTTTAGCATATAGCTATTAGGATGATTAGAACGTTGGAAATCTTCTTTATGGAACAGCAATAAAGCTGTGAGTTACTCTCTGATGTACTTGTACTCATTTATACTCTCATTAGTAGAGTCAGAGGGTACCTGTTCCTCTAAATCCTTGACAACAATGGCATCAGAAGACACCCTAATTTTTGCCATTCTAGTGAAATTAGAAATGGTATCTCTTTTTTGTCTTGCATTTATTTGATTGCCAGCACTTCTGAATTTCTTGTTATTCAAGTCCTTACCTGTGTATTGTGTTCTCTTTCTAATATTTTTTTTTATGTACTTTGTTCTTTTTTCTACTTGATGTTCTTTTTTATTATGATTTATAGGAATTATATATTCTGGATAAAGGTCTTATTTGTGTACATTAACATTCATGTACCAATAAATCAATAAATTAGTGAAAAATCAATTTTCAGAATGATGTTTAGTTTCATAGAGTATATAAATCACAAAATAAAGGGTATTACTCTGCAGAATTACATACATTCCTACACATATACACACATATCCAGCATGGACTGGATGTGTTTATACCAAGGAGAACAGGGAAATGATGCTGGAGGGTTAAAAGGCATTTTAATATTCTCTTTCTTCTCTTTTAGAGTTTAGAATAGAGAGCCAATTTGGCTTCTTCACTTCATAGCAGCTTCATATTATCACCTGTCTGCTTTTAGAATTCAAGGAGCATATAAACTTCACATGGCTCTGAAGAATGCTAACATATATAAAATCTATATATAAATGTATATGTGTTTTTGTTTACATTTTAAAAATCTGTACTAAAAGTGAAAAAAATCTTTACACTTTAAACAGAGATGGTTTCGAGCAAAATTACAACAAAAGAGATTTATTGAGAAATATTGCAGCATCATAAAAATTGAGCATGAAGTTCAAGAATACATGAACCAGCGAAATAGGGCTGCATCAGTAATACAGAAAGCAGTACGCCACTTTCTCCTTCATAAAAGACAGGAAAAATTTAATAGTAGAATCACTAAAATTCAGGTAAGTGTAAATTCTGTTGTTTTTAGTATAGGAATAAAACTTAAATTGAAGTTTTAGTTGAAATGTATCTGATCATCTCATATAAATTTACTGAAAATATTTATTTTGTAGAAATAGATGTAGATATAAATTCAAAACATTACTGACTGTAATCTTAATTATTCTTTTATCTCTTTAAGGCATTATGGAGAGGCTACTCTTGGAGGAAGAAACATGATTGTACAAAAATTAAAGCTATACGACTAAGTCTTCAAATTGTTAATAGCAAGATTCGAGAAGAAAATAAACTCTACAAAAGAACCACACTTGCACTTCATTATCTTTTGACATATAAGCACCTTTCTGCCATTCTGGAGGCTCTTAAGCACCTTGGTTAGTTTGTTATAACAATATCTTATATAAGATTAGAAATGTGCTTTTTACCTTTGAATATTTAAAGAACATTGTAATCGTACAGTATTAACTAAGACTTCATTTTTCTTAGAGCATTGTAGTGGGGTTCATTTTGACATAAATGCATATAACATAGTTTGCTCCATTTCTTTTCTTTTTTTTTTTTTGGCTGGGTGGGTTCCAGGGTCTGAACCCAGGTGTGTTCAACCACTGAGCCCCTCCCCAGCCTGTTTTTTATTCTTATTTTTTCATTTAGAGACAGGGTCTTGCTAAGTTTCTTAGGGCTTGCCTCAGTTACTGAGGTTGGCTTTGTATTTGGGATCTTCCTGCTTTAGTCTCTGGAGCCTCTGAGATTATAGGCACGTGCCACCGTGCCACTGTGCCAGCCAGTTTGCTCCATTTCAATCCCCAGTACTTTCTATTCCCCCACTCCCTCCCCTGTCCTCTTCCTCTACTGAAGAAGTCTTCCTTCTATTTATTTATTTTTCTACTTAGTGCATTTTGATTGTATATAAAATTGGAATGTATTATGGTTACTCTAAATTAACATGTGTCCTTTTCCCTTTCAGAGGTTGTTACCAGATTGTCTCCACGTTGTTGTGAGAACATGGCCGAGAGTGGAGCAATTTCTAAAATATTTGTTTTGATCCGAAGTTGTAATCGTAGTGTTCCTTGTATGGAGGTCATCAGATATGCTGTACAAGTCTTGCTTAATGTAGCTAAGGTAGTTTTCTGTTTTAATAACGAAATATTCATTGGTCAAGAAATGTAACTGCAAATTAAATTTGTGCTTGCTCTAACTTGGAAATTAGGCTGAGCATGGTGGTGCATTACTGTAATCCTAGTGGCTCAGGAGTCTGAAGCAAGAGGATAGTAGGTTCTTAGCCAGTGTCAGCAACTTAGAATATAAGCAACCTAGTGAGACCCTGTCTCAAAATAAAAATTAAAAAAAGAAAAAGGGCTGGGGATTTGGCTCAGTGGTTAAACACCACCCTTGGATTCAACCCCTCTCCCCCAAAAAAGTTAGAAATTAGGCCTCTCAATTAAAATTCATGTACGTGAAGAGTCTTGGTGGGGAAAAACATTTAATTTATTTATATAGCTATGGATATAAATGCTATTTTGTGGTATTTTATTTCTTTTGCGTTTATAACGGTGACTAATGTTTATTGAGTACTTGATACATACCAGTATTTCTGTGCATTATTTAATGATCCTGTAAAGTAACTCATGTAATTCCCATTTTATAGAAAAGTAATGCTTACAGAAGTTGCATACAATCAATGGTATAAGATGAAACATTTACCTTCCCTGACCACCCCCCAGCTACAACTTAGAGTACTATACTCGATAAATTAATAGTGGTCAAGAACAACAGAGACTCTGATGCCAAATACTAAATTTGAATCCCAGTTCTGCAGGCTGTTATAGGTTATTTGGCCTCTTTCTGCTTTACTTTCTTCAACAGTAAAATGGGTATAAACAGTACCCATCTCAAAATGTTATGGTGAAGATTAAATGAGTTAATATATCTCAAGTTCTTGATACATAAACATACCTTACAAGTGTTGGCTATTAATGTTTTCTTATTTTTTTGTTAGAATGATTATTGTTTGAAACCATGCATATTTCAGTATGAATATAATAATATCATTAAATAAATGAGGCATGAAAAACTATATCCTAGATTTATTAGTATCAAATTTGTTTTATTTTAAAGAAAGTACATCTTCCTCTCAAGAAGGATGTAAAATTATATCTTACCTTACTGATTATCTTACCCTGTTATTAACTGTCACAGATAAGTTCTTTTTCCTGATAGATTCTTGCTAAAATGCTCTTCTCTTTAGAAGCTTGCTTGTATTTACTTCAAGATATTCTTTTTTAAAGATTTGAGCTTTAATTGTTTTACATGGAACTTTAGAAGTGGGTAGGGAAGAAAAATATTAAAATATGAATATACATATAAGATTGAGAAATGATAGCAGTAACAAAAACTTACCTCAGGAAATCCTTTGTACCTGCCGCTGATGCTTCGAAAATTTGGCTCTAAGCTGTCTTTACGGTTGGGTCGTTTTAAAAGTGTATGCTTATACAACTTTTAATTTTCTTCTGTTCTCTTCCAGTATGAGAAAACTACTTCAGCAGTTTATGACGTAGAAAATTGTATAGACACACTGTTGGAGCTTTTGCAGATGTACCGAGAAAAACCCGGTGACAAAGTTGCAGACAAGGGTGGAAGCATTTTTACAAAAACTTGTTGTTTGTTGGCTGTTTTGTTGAAGACAACAAACAGAGCCTCTGTAAGTATTCATCAGGTACTTTTCTTTGAGGTTATTTTATATTTTTCCTTTAGAAATCATTATACTAAAATAGGATTTTGCATGTGATCAAACCTGGTTTTTTTTGCCTGGTGTGTGTGTGTGTGTGTGTGTGTGTGTGTGTGTGTTTTCAGGATAATAGGAGATAAACACACACATATAGTGTATGTGTATGTATTATTTCTTTTTGATATCAAAGAAACTGAATTCTGAAAAGAATTTATTTCAGTCATGTAAGTAAGCATTTCCTATTTACTAAAGAATATAAAAAATTACCCTAGCAAGGAAGGAAATCAGATATGTGTAATTCTCTATCCACCTATCATAACCATAAATATGTCTCAAGTTTTCTGTGACTAGATGTCTGAGTTATTTTCTCTAGGTACCACAATCAACATAAGAGCAACCAGAGCCTGTGAAAGGATTGTGAATCCTTTCACTAAAGAATTTTAAACAAGAGAATGGTATTTTCCTATTTAAGTTTTAGCATCACTATGGCTAGTGATTGAAGAATGAATTTGGGAGAGCATGTACAGATATAGGGAGACCATTAAAGAAGGAGGCAAGTGTAGATATGTAGTGGCTAGATAAGAGACTGTGTTTCACCTAGGGTTATGTCTCTGAAAGATAAGCAGATGATTTTGGAAACTTGGAAGAGGTAAAATTCTCTTGGCTAGGTAACCGGATATGACAGGTTATATTGACTATATTTCCTTTTTGTATTTAGTACGGAATTACATGTGCAACTTTTGAATATTTCTTCTCTTTATAATTGCCTTACATAGTATTTCACAATTTAAATTAATTTGCCTGCTGCACTTAGAGAGCTTTGCTCTTGATTGTTAAAAACTTGAAAACTTATGGCATGGTGTTCGAATAATTGATTTTGTTATTCTAGGAGACATTGAATTCTTATTAAGTTTTAATAAATGTAAACTTTCTTCTTCAGGATGTACGAAGTAGATCCAAAGTTGTTGACCGTATTTACAGTCTCTACAAATTTACAGCTCGGAAACATAAAATAAATGCTGAAAGAATACTTAATAATCAAAAGAAGAATTCTTCCACAGGCATTCCCTTTATTCCAGAAACACCTATAAGGACCAGAATAGTTTCAAGGTAAGCAGTTGAGTATATTCTGTAATTTCATGTCACCATCAATTCATTTAATAAATATTGGTTAATACTTATCATAAGCAATATATTGTTCTTAACCATGGGAAAACAACATATGAATAAGAAAAGACTATTCACTAAATCTAAAGGAGGCAATTTCAGTAAATAATAAAGTAATACTATTATAGGTTTGGGTATTCAAAGTAGTTACTCAACAAATTCCTTATATTAAATAGTTCAGAGCTAATGCTAAGTATATGAGGTTATTTTCCATGTTAAGAGCAAACTACACTGTTTAGGAACTATGAAATATCCCTCTTGGCCATAATGTCAACCTTCAATTCTCCCAGAAAGATCTTGACTTTTGAAATTTCTCTTTTCAGATAAATTCTTTATGGGACTTTATATTAGCTTTTGTGGGCTGTTGTAACAAGTTACCTCAAACTTGGTGATTTTAAACAACAGAAACTTATTCTCCCAAAATTCAAAATCAAGGTTTTGATTGGTAGGATCACACTCCTGCTGAATGCTATAGGGTACAGTCCTTCCATGATTCCTTCAGGTTCTTTTTTCTTCAAGTGTTCCTTGTCTCATGGCTATATAACCCCAATCTCTGCCTCCTGCTTACGTGGACTTCTCCCTCCTTAGTGTCTCTTATAAGGACATACTTGTCATTAGATTTAGAGCCAGCACAGATAATCCAGGATGATCTTATCTCAAGATCCTTTACTAATCTGCAAAGAACTTTTTTCCCCCCCCGAATAAGGTAACCTCACAGGTTCTGTGGTTAGACATAGATACATATCTTTTGGGGTCACCATCTAGCCTGCTCTAGACCTGTAAAGATAATTGTGGTTTAGCAGTTTATGTTACTTTAGAAGCATTTTTTTTTTTTTTAAAGTGAGGACATTTGTGTATGTGAATAGTCGGGCCCCTCTATCATCATCAGGGAGTAGAAATCATATAGAGCTATATCTTGAACTATAAAGTTCTTAAATTATGGTGGTTGTACAGCATAGAGCTGTATGGTTTAGGAAGAATAACAATGAACAAGCAGATTAGTGAGTAAAATAACAAAGATAGTGACAACTACTAAGATAAAGAGTAACTTAGAGTTCCTGCTGGAAGAGAATGGCTGAAAAATCATCTCTGGTATGTGATGTTTAAGCTGAGTCCTGGAGGATGAGTTGAGGAAAGGATAGCATAGAGTGGGCAAGAGTGTTACATCATGACATGGATTTTGTTTTGGATAAGCCTGAAAAACCTACAGCATAAATAAGAGGAAAATACAAATAAGCAATTGGAAAATCAGGTCTGTGGTTGAACAGAAGAACAAAGCCAAAGATAAAATTTGGCATATTATTGGTTTTAGGATATAAAGCATTCAAGGTCAGAAGATGAATGAATGTGATCATGGATTGAAATTTCACTCCTTTCTATCACTGCAGACTATTCCATCATATGGTTATACCACATTTTGTCCACTCACCAATGGTGAGATATTTGGATTTTCAACAAGAAAGAATAAGACAGAAGTATATATAGTAGGGATTTATGTGAGAATATACATGAATGCTCCTCTGATTGATACCATTTTCTCATTGTAGTGTGAGATTATATACTTAACAACTCAGAAGCAGCTTAGGGTGTGGAAGGGACATTTGAAAAGAAGAAAGAAATAAAATAGTCATCTTGGAGAACAAGGAAGCATACTAGGCAATTTCAAATGCTCACTTTAGGTCTGCAGTTGACATAAAATAAACATGTTTGTGTAATTTCTTTAATAATATCTGTCTGAATAGGAATGAAGAAAGAAAATATTTCTATTCAATTTGGAACCCAAATAGAATATTTTAGACAAGTTCCATGGGAGAGAGAAACAGAGTTAATAACATTTGCAAAGGGGATAATACTGAGATACTTAAACTAATTAGAGAGGAAAAGTGAGAACAGCATAATAATAGGTATGTGTTCAGGTCAAATGAACTAGAGATTTCAGCAGGTTGGAGGAATTGGTTCAGTGAGTATTAAAGCAGGTAACATGGATGAATCAGAAGTGATTGTTGGAGAATAGAAGTCTCAAATTGAGATTTCAGTGGTGGTGCACTTTCTGATAAAGTCTAGAATGTAATCATGTGAGAAAGGGTTAGTTGAAAAAGAATGGAAGGAAAGGGTTGCAAAAACTGTTGAGTTTTTAGCCATATGGATGTTTCTATTAATGAGAATGATAGCCGGAATTGGGGGAATACCAAGAAGCAGGTTTATAATTAGGAAATAGTCAATGAGCAAAAGGCAGTAGAAAAACTAAGTAGTGTAAGCTTCAAAGAAGCCAGGATTATTTTTAAGGAAATAATCTAGAACTGATAATTGGCAATAATATAAAGTTTTTCCACCTCTTGAGAAGATTGTAACAAAATGATGTGTTCGTGAATAGCTACATATCAGTTAATACATAAAGGTAAAGGTTAACTCTCTTAAGAGATGTACTGTTTTGATGACATATTTTAATTTGTTTTAAAACAGACTTAAACCGGATTGGATTTTAAGAAGAGATAGTATAGAAGAAATCACCAATTCTCTGCAAGCTATTCAAATGGTGATGGATACACTTGGCATTCCTTATTAGTAAATATAAACATTTTCAGTGTGTACAGTATAAAGAAATATTAAAGCTAATCATGAATTTCTAAAGTGCTTTTTCTTTCTATGTACAACTTCTAAAATCTGACTTTGTATTAAAAATAAATAAATGTATATTACAAATAACTAAACTGTTTATTAAATTTTTCATTGTTTTTTATTTAATATAGCTGTATGCATATAACAAACAAATATGTTGTAAGGTGATTATATTACGGTTATTCATGTCTATTAAAGTGTTATATGAGTTTGAATATAGTCATATTCCTAAAGGGAAAGAAATCAATTATTACCTGTTTTATTGATGAGCAGAGGCATTTTACTAAAACAAATGTTGAAAATTGAAGACTGTGTCTATTCCCTTAGAAATAAGAAGAGTATAAAATATTCCCACACATTTATGTATAACATACTCATTTTTATCCTTCACTGGCTAAAGCATCCAGAGAGGTCAATGAACTTGTCTAGGGAAAATATAAGAATATAACCTGCCAGTGTATATACTAAAACCCCTTAACTTTGAACTAACTATAATTTGGATTATAATTTGTAGTGGGAAGTGCATAGTATTGCTTTAAAAGAAATGTGTTGTCCATTTACATACCACAACTTGAAAATGATTCCATTTTGAAAGTAACTTGTTTTGTAAAACTTTAGGTCATTGTCATCTCTATCTTTGTGGTTCCAGGGCCACAGAAGTCTAATTCTGATGGCCATTTGAAATCTGATAGGATCCCAAAGTGTGTCCATGTATGGATACTATAAAAATTTTAGCTGTTTGGAATAGTAAATAAATCCTAACTAGCCTAAAATTGTCTACTGATGTTATGGTTTGGATCTCAGGTGTTCCCCAAAAGCTCTTGTGTTCATGCTGAAATGTTCAGAGGTGAAATGATTAGACTCTGAGAGCTGTAACCTAATCAGTCCATCCTAGTTTGATTGGACTAACTGGGTGGTACCTGTAGGCAGTTGAGGCAGGGCTGAAGGAAGTGGGTCACTGGGGGTGTGCCCTGGAAGGGTTCATCTGCCCTGAAACCCCTTCCCTCTCTCTGCTTCCTGGATGTCATGAATGGAACAATGCTCCTCTACCACACCCTCCTGCCATGATGTTCCGCCTCACCTTGGGCCCAGAGCAATGGAATTGGCTCTTTTTAGACTAAGACCTCTGAAAGCATGAGAGCCAAATAAACTTCCTCTTTAGTTGTTCTTGTTGGGTATTTTGGTCACAGTGATCAAAGGCCAACACTCCTTATAATTTGGTTGGGATAGATCTAAACATATTGATGTGTTCAAGAGTATATTCAAATTTGCTGGAGATTTTTCTTTCCCACTCTTTTTTTCCCCAATAAAGTGTTATTAAGAACTGTCAGTATTAAGTATTTTTTAAACATTGTAATTTTTGTTGACTCTCATTGTTTTGTTTTCCTTCATTCGACCAAGCTTTATGATAAATAATCTGTTTACTTTGGTAAATTATACATACTGCTAGGATTTAATTGGTCAGTATAAAATATAACCAACTAGTAGTTGCACAAGAAATACTATGCATACAAGAAAATGACTTTTAGATGTTTAAACAGTTTTTTTTCCTTTTTGAATCTCAGACAAAAAAAAAAAGCTTTTGCTGAACTTTTAATGCATTCCCTCCCTTCCTCAGTTATACTAATTACCCTTAAAGTAAGCAGTAACATTAGTCTTACCAGGGCTTCCCCTTTGACCATTCCCAGGGAGAGTTGTTAGGTTTGACAAGTAAAAAATTATACAGCGATCCCTGCTGCTTACAACAGAACTGCATGCACAGCCCTGATTTACTACATGGGGTGAAGTTGCAGCCACTTTGAAAGTCCTTTATGGTTCATATACTGTCAAATTTAAATGATAAGGATATTGATATCACACTATGACACAGAAGTACAATTCCCATCTTAGGATGAGATAAAATTATTGTGAGGTTAAAAAAAATAAAGAGCAGTGTAGTTGCATCATCATCCTGTAAGTGCATTGCATTCCTCTTTTTCACTTACCAGTCCTTCCTGCCCTTCCAGTAGAGACTCCTTATTCTATCTCATACTCAGGTGTGAACACAATCATTTAATTAACTTGGCCAGCTTCTCATTTAATTTATCTCTTTTATTTGTCCATTTCAATTTTCAGTCAGACCACTATAGGTAATGCAGTATGTTTACATAATGTGTTTCTTTGCATATTTACATTTACAGCATCCTGAGGAGCATTTGCTATGGTCACACATAGTTTTAAACACTCTAAATGACTAGTTCTGTTTCATTGTGGTTTTAATTTACATTTCCTTAATAATAATTATGTTGAGTATCTATTTGTGTGGGTTCTTTTATCATTTACATGTCTCTGGTGAAGGTGTCTATTCAAATCTTGCACATTGTAAAAATTGATTGCTCTAAGTTGAGAGAGATCTATCTTTAAATATTCTGAACACAAGTTCTTTATTAGATATGAGATTTACAGATATTTTCTTCTAGTCTGTCACTTGCCTTTTCATTCTCTTAGTAGGGCCTTTTGAAGTACAGAAGTTTTTATTTTTTATGAAGTCCAATTTATCTTTTTTTTAAATACTGATTATGCTTTTGGCATATATAAAATCTCTGCTTAACCCAAGAGCATAAAAATTTTCTTCTGTTTTTCTATTACATTTGTATTGTTTAGTTTGTCAATCCATTTCAAGTTAATTTTTGTATATGGCACAAGGGATGGGTCAAAGTTTCCTTCTTTGCATATAGGTGGCTTTCCCTGCACAGTTCATTTAAAAAGACTATTCATTGAAACACATTTATAAATTTGGAAAAATATCAGCTGACCATATATATATATTTCCAGACTTTTCATTTTTCTTGATTTCATTTTTATGCCAATATCATGTTGTAGTTTAATAAAAGACTCAAAATCCATTAATATAACTCATTCAACTTTGGCATTTTTTCTAAGTTGATATAACTATGCTAGGTTCTTTACATTTTTTTGTGAAAATAAACGGGTCAGTTATTAATTCCTCTTTTCTGCTTACTCAGAGTTTCATTTACTTTATATTCTAGATTGTGAAGTAGATACTGATTTCATTGACTGTGAGTATATTTCCTTTTTTAATATGGATGATTATTCCTATTAGTTTACCTGTATGTACAGATCTAGTTGCATCCCAAAAATTTTGGTAAGATTTGTTTTTTATTTTCATTCAGTTCAAGATATTTTTTATTGTGATTCTTTTGACCCATGAATCATTTGGAAATGTTATTTACTTGAAAAATACTTGTATATTTTCCAGTTACAATTATTACTGATTACTAATTTAATTCTACTCTGACTTTTTTTCTGGCTTCTTTGGTTTGCAAAATGTTTTTTGGACCACATGGACCACTTTGAATGTCTGTTCTGCTGTTACGAAGATTGTTTAACAAACCCAGTGCAGTTAAATTAGGTGATTGTGCTGTTCAGGACTTCTGTCTACTTACTACCTGTCTTCTTTTACTAGTTATTGAGAGAGGGCCATTGTAATTGCAGATTTGTCTATGTCCCCTTGAATCAAAACTAATTAACTGGCTGGGCACAGTGGCTCACACAATCCAAGGGGCTCAGGAGGCTAAGGCAGAAAGATGGGGAGTTCAAAGCCAGCTTCAGCAACAGGTGAGGCCCTAAGCAACCCAGTGAGACCTAATCTTCAAGGTTATTATGTTGTCTTAATACGTTTACTACTCTAATTATGGAATGATCTAGTTTCTTGATAATACTTTATTTTAAAATTTTGCCTGATATTAATGTAGCAATAGTAGCTCCTGCTCCCTTTCTCTGTCTCTGTCCACCCACCCCCCATTCCTATATTTAAAATGTTTTAATTGTGGTAAAATACATGTAACATTTTAACCATTTTTAAATGTGTGCAGTTTACTGGTAGGACACATTCACATTTTGGGGTATTCCAATTCTGATTTACATAAGCATGTGTATTAATTTCTGAGGGCTACTATTACAAATGATCACAAATTGATTGGCTTAATACAACAGAAACCTATTCTCAGTTTTGGAGATCATTAATCTGAAATGAAGATGTTGGCAGGGCTGTACTCCTTCTAAGGTTCTAAGGGCGTCTGTCCCTTGCCTCTTCAAACTTCTGGTGACTCCAGGTATTCTTGGGCTTCTAGCTACATCACTCCAGTTTCTGTCTTTATAGTTGCATTGCCTCCTTTTCCTTCCTTTATTTAATCTCCCTCTGCCATATTCTTAAAATGTCATTGAATTTGGGGCATATACTGGTAATCCAAGATATTTTCATCTCAAGATTCTCAGCTTTTTTTATCTGCAAAGACCCTTTCTCCAAATAAGATGACATTCAAAGGTTCTGGGATTTGAACATTGAAGTCTCTTGTGGGCCCCCACCCAGTCTACTATAATATGATATATCCATCCATATTTTACTTTTAACCTTTCTGTGTTTAAGAGATTTACTGCAGAAGGCATATGATTTGGACTTTATTTTTGGATCTACTCTAACAATTGTCCTTTTAATTGGAGTTTTTAGACTTATTATGGTTATTATGATTATTAATATAGATGGGTTTAATTCTTCTCCCTGTTCTTTGTTTTCTATTCATCCCATCTGTTCCTTTTTCCTTTTTATTTTCTTCTATTTGGATTGATTAATTTTTGTGATCACAATTTATGTACTTTGTTGGCTATAAATGTTTTTATGTTAGTCTGTTATTTTGTTGACTGCTTTAAGGTTTTTACTAAACATCTTTAACTTATCACAATATCTCTAGTGATACTATACGAATTTTTATATATTATAGAGATTTTCCAATTTACTAAATTTTTCCCTCCCCTGCCTTTGTATTGTTTTCAATAGTTTACTTCTAGTGCATTAAATAAATTATGATTTCATCATTTTTACTTTAATCATTAATATTAAAGAGACTTAAATTTTAAAAATATATTTGCTATCTTTGTTAATATTAAGTCAATAAGTAGCTGCATATTTCTATCTGGTATTATCTTCCTTCTGCCTAAAGGACTTCCTTTCAACATGATTCATAATGCAAATAAACTGGTAAGGAATTCTTTCAAGTTATGTATGTCTAAAAGAACCTTTTATTACTTTTATCATTATTAACTTTTTTGGCCTTCATTTTTGAAACATTTTAACTGAGTATACAGTTTTAGATTGGTAGGTTTTTTTTTTTTATTTTGTCTGGTTTTTATGAAGCTTAGGATTTTATTTCTAATTTGTGTGTGTGTGTGTGTGTGTGTTTAAAGATCCAACTTTGGAACACTAAATTATCTCAGTACTATTTCTATAATATACTTAAAGTTGCTACTATTTTAAAAATGAAGAGTTTTACTTTAGAAATCAAGAGTTTTAAGTATAAAACAATTAGTGCTTTTCCAAATTCACAATCTGAGTATTGAGATTATAAGTTAGCTGAGTAACTCCAGTCTTTACTCCAGTATTACATTAACAATAAGTAAACAAACAAAACTAGTCAGAAAATTTTTGAAAAGATGACTTGAAGTGTGAAGACTACACTCACATTATATCCTATAGTGAGCAGTGAAAATATGATACTAAAAATACTAACTAAAATTAAATGATGAAATTGTTAGGAAAATCTGAAAATAGACCTAGAATGTGTAGATGAATTTAGTAAATTACCATGATGGAAATTCAGAGCAGTGTAAAAATGATGAATTATTTGATAAGCTGTGAAACAATTGGCAATTCTGAAGGGGAAAATGGTATTTCTCTAACTATCAACAAAAGTTTATGTTCATCAATTAAAAATAAAAAACCCTAATATCTGAAAATATAATTTTTAAAAACTCAACATTTTATTGATTCTAAGTATACACAATCCCAAAAATCCTGAAGGAAGAGATTAACTTGCAACATGCACTGTAAAAGATACATATACCAGGAAAAGTACTGTGTTAGTGAGTTATTCCTCACTGTGACCAAAATATCTGACAAGTACAATTTAGAGGAGGAAATGTTTTAGTTTCATTCATGGTTTTAGAGGTTTACTTCATGGTGGGCCAAGTCCATTACTCTGGGCCCACAGTAAGACAGAACATCATAGTGAAAGAGTATGATGAAGAAGCACTGCTCTGTTCATGGTGGCCTGGAAGCAGAGGTAGGGAAAGGCCCCAGGGAAGAGGAACCCTTCAAGAACACAGCCCCAGTGATCCATCTCTTCCAGTCATGCCTCACCAGCCTACAGTTACCACCCAGTCAGTCTATTCAAACAAGGATGGATCAATTAGGTTATAGTTATCCTAACAATCATTTTACCTGAATATTCCTATATTAACACAGGAACTTTTGGGATACACATATCTAAACCACAACATTCCAACTTGCACTTCCAAAAGTTCATGTGCATGTTATGATGCAAAATGTTGTAGTTCATTTTCAAGAGTCTCTATAATTTTAATAGTTCCAGTTTTGCTCAAAAGTCCAAGTCCAACATCCTCCTTGAGACTCAAGGCAACTCTTGACTGTGAACCCCTGTAAAGATCAAAAGAAAGTTACATATATCTGATGTACAATGGCAAAAAGTAAACATTCCCATTCCAAAAGGCAGAAATAGGCATAGAAAGAAGGAATGAGACCAAAGGAAGACAGATCCACCTGGGTAAATAGGTCCCATAACTAACTGCAGCATTTAGTACACATGGTGGTGAGATATGCTCTCCAAAATGCTTGAGCAGTCTCATCAGTTTGGTGTTGTAAGTTGCAACCCACATGGCTTCTCAGCCTGGCTCTCCCTACAACCAGCAGCTTTTCTTGGCAGACAGTCCACATTACTGGCATTTCTTAATTCCTGGGGTCTGGTCTCCATTTCAGCTTTGACTTCACCTTCACAGCTTTATGCATCACCCTTGGGCAGCTGCAGGAATTCTGACCTCTGCCTGGCCTCCCAGGCCTTCCTTGAAACATCAGTAGAAGCCTCCATGACTCATTAAATGCATCTTGCTGCATTTCTGCATTCAAGACCACTTGAATGCCATGGTCTGCTGTCATCTTGATCAGTACCTGGTCCTCCTGGGACTACAGCTGCAGTAGCTTTGAGTGCCTGGGCAGCTGAACACAGTAAAACAACTTTCTAGGTCTCCCTATGTGAGCAGGGTGCCCCCAGGAACTCTTCTCAAAGGAATTTTTCCTTTTACACACTTGAGACTGTGATGTACATGGTCGTGTCAATTTCTGCCTTGCCCTCAAGGCACCGTTCCTCCGGTCTTGTGCAAAGTACTTAGCATCTCTTTAGTGGCTATAATGTTTTAACAACCAGAACTTTCTTTATTTAAAATACATATTTTTTATTTGTAGATGGATACAGTACCTTTATTTTATTTATTTTTATGTGGTGCTGAGAAACAAACCTAATGCCTCATGCATGCTAGGTAAGTGCTATACCACTGAACTACAACCCCAGCCTACAACCACACCTTTCTTGACCCCAGTTTTGCAAGCACTTTTCTGTCCAAACAGTTTTTACAATCTTTTTGCTCTGTTTTTTTTTTTTGTTGTTGTTGTTGTTGTTCCTAATTCTTACAATAAACCTGGTTAAAACTGCCAATAATATCCATGCATGGACTGCATCAGTGCTGCTTTGAAATTTCCTCCACCAGATTAGTTGGTCCATCACTTTTAAATTTAGCCTCACACAAAGTCTCAGGACATGCGTAAAAAGTAGTCAAATTCTTGACCAAAATAAAACACAATCAGGCTCTCCTCTAATTTCCAATAAATCCCCTTTCCCCTCTGAAACTTGGTGAGCACAGTCTTTACTGTCTGCATTTCTCTCTGCATTGTGGTCTGCTGAGTTCCCACCAAAATTGCACATTAAACTTTGCTTACAACATTCTAAAGTTTCTCCAGTCTGTATCTCCAGACTTCTTCAAACCTCACTCACAAACCATTTCCAAAGACTTCAGAACCACGTGGTCAGGTTAGCCACAGCAATGACCCCACTTCTCATTATCAATTTCTGTGTTAATCAGCTTTTAATCTCTGTGAACTAAACATCCAACAAGAACAACTTAGAAAAAAAATTAATTTGGGGCTCATGGTTTCAGAGGTCTCAGTCCATCGACAACCAGCTCCATTGTCCGAGGCACAAGATGAGGCACAACATTATGGCAGAAGGACATGGTGAAGTTCTGCTTCATTCCTTGCAGCCAGGAAGCAGAGAGATGGGCTACAGGAAGACCCTTCCATGGCACACCACCAGTGACCCATGTGTTCCAGCCCTACACCAGCCTATAATTACTACTCAGTCACTCCATTCAAACCAGTATGGAACCAGTTATGTTACAGCTTTCATGATCTAATTATTTCACTTCTTTACATTTTTGTATAATAGGACACCTAATATCCAAACCATAACAAGAATATAAAATTGAAAATCACAAAGCAGTTCCATTTTCCGTTTATGAATTCATAAATATCTATAAGAAAAAGACAAATAGCTCAATAGAAAATATGCAAAGAATTTGTATAGGGTTAGGGTTAGGGTTAGGCAATTCATAGTGAAATAAAAAATAGGAAATAGGCATGCTTTCATTAAAAATAGCAATATTTATCTGTTTTGAATCCACATTTCACCTCTGAGGATTTATTAATTTTTGTACAATAATGATATTGGAATTATTAATAAGTACTACATTGAATCTGCATATCACTTTGGGGAATATGGACATTTTAACAATATGAATTGTTCCAATTCATAAAAATGATATTCATCTATTCTTTTAAATTTTCTTTTGTATATGTTTTATAGTTTTCAGTATTGTCTTTCACTCCTTTGGATAATTTTATTACCAAGTATTTTATGTAATTTTAAATGGAATTGATTTCTTAATTTCCTTCTCTGGTCATTGTTAGAAGAACAATATTTTCAGTCCTGAAATTCATTTGAAACCATGAAAAATTTTAAGTAGCCAAAGCAACTTTGAGCCAAAAGAGTGTTTTAGTCTGCTTTTTCACTGCTGTGATTAAGAGACCCAACCATAACACAGCACAGGACAAAAAGTTTATTTGGAGGCTCACAGTTTCAGAGGTCTCAGTTCAGAGACAGCCCACCATTCCTCGGGGTTCAGGGTGAGGCAGAACATCATGGTAGAAGAGTGTGGTGGAGGGAAGTGGCTCATGAGGATCAGAAAGCAGAGAGAGATACTCACCAGGTACAAAATATACACCCCAAAGGCACAGCCTCAGGGACACACCTCCTCCAGTCACACCCTACCTGCCAACAGTTACCACTCATTTAATCCCATCAGGGGATTAATTCACTGATTGGGTTAAGACTCTCATAACTCAATCATTTCTCCTCTAAACCTTGCATTATCTCACACATGAGATTTCGAGGGACACCTAGTATCTAAACCATAACAAAGAGCAAAGCTGTTGTCTCATACTTACAAAAGTACAGAATTATGGCAGTATGGTTGTGTTGTAAAAACAGACATCCAGTCCAGTGGGACTGAATAGAGAACCCCAGATAAACCCACATGAATATAATCGACGGATATTCATCAAGGGTACTGAGAATACACAGTGAGGAAAAGACAGTCTCCCACAGCAGGTCTTAGGGAAATTGGATATTCAGAGGCAAAAGAATGAAATTAGACTCTTATTTTCGGTCCATCTATCAAATTTGACTAACGTGGATTAGGAAAATGTGAAACATGAAACCAGGAGAACAGAAAAAAAATCTTCTGAACATTGGTCTGAGCTATGATTTCTTGGAACTCACCCCAAATCTCAAGGAAAAAAACAAAAAGACAAGTGGGAAAACTACAAAGAACCTTCGGCCCAGCATTGGAAGCAACAGCATGAAGAGAGAACCTAGAGACTAGGAGAAGATATTTGCAGAGTATATGCTTGATAAAGTGTTAATATCCAAATTATGTAAGTAACTCCTACAATTCAATAATAAAATAAATAACCTGATCTTTAAAAGGGCAAAATCCTCCAAAAAATATTTCTTCAAGAAAGACCAACAAATAGCCAACAGGTATATGAAAAGGTGCTCAATATCATGAATCATTAGGAAAATGCAAGTTAAAAACACAATGAGGGCTGGGGATATAGCTCAGTTGATAGAGTGTTTGCCTCATAAGCACAAGGCCCTGGGTTCAATCCCCAGCATGACAAAAAAAAAAAAAAAAAGAAAGAAAGAAAAAACAACTACATGAAATACCACCTCTTAGAGTTAGGATGGCTATTATCAATATAACAAAGAACAACAATTGTTTGCAAGGATTTGGAGAAAAGAGAAACCTTGTGCACTCTCAGTGGGAAAGTAAATTGGTATAGTCTTATGGGGGAAAATATGGAGATTTCTAAAAACATCGAAAATTGAATTGCCAGGCTTGGGGTGGAGCTCAGTGGTAGATCACTTGCCTAGCCTTCAATCCTCAGCACTGCATAAAAGTAAATAAAGGTATTGTGTCCATTTACAACTAAAATTTTTAAAAAAGAAATTGAATTGCCATTTGACCCAGAAATCCTACTTCTGGATTTATATCCAAAGGAATTGAAATGAGGGCATCAGAGAGATATTTGCACAGTCAGGTTCACTTCAGCATTATCAGCTTTATTCACAATAGTTAGGATATGGAAATGACAAAAATGATCACTTATTAATGAATGGATAAAGAAAACATTATGTAAATACAATGGCTTAGTATACAGCCTTGAAGACAAATGATCCTGCCATTTACCATAACTTGGTGGAACAGGGTAACATTATGCTGAAATAGCCAGACAGAAAGACAAATACTCCAAACAAAACAAAACAAAACAAAACAAAAAACACACCAAAAAACTAAACAAACCAGCCCATCAATTATAGGTAGAATTTAAAATAGTTAAACATGGTAGAGAGTAGAATGTGGTTGCCAGGGACTTGAGGGAGGGGGAAATAGGGATTGGCCAAAGGAGACAAAGTTTCAGTTATGCAAAATAAATATATTCTGGAGATTTACTGTTTAAAGTTAAATTAATGGAAGCATTTAAGAATTCAAAAATATATAGTAAAATGTTAATGGGAGAATTCAGGTAGGCATTGTTTAAAAGTTCTCAAATGAAAAAAATACCATTTTTTCAAAATATCTGTTTCAAAATCTTTGAAAATTACCATATGTCATATGAGTTTCGTAAACTATAAATCACCCAAATTTGAACAAAGAGTAGAATGGATAGATATTTTGTGGTATATTCACAGAATGGAATATTCTATGGAAAAGGAACTGTCTACTATACCCCCAAATATGGATGAATTTCATAAGCCACATGTGAAGCAAAAGGAAACAAGTATAAAAGAATGTGTACTAAATGATGTCATTTATGTAGTATAAAACCTGGCAAAGCTAATCTACGCTGTCAGAAGTGAAGATAAAGTTTAACATTGGGGAGGGCAGGAGGGTATAAATAATGACTTGGATGGGATGGATGCAGATATTTTCTGTTTCTTGTTCTGGGTTCTGAATTTGTGATGTAAAAATTCATTGATATATGCACTTCTCTATTAATGTATTTTTATAAAATATTCTCAAATTGAAATATTAATACCTCCCACATTATTTTTCTTATTTGTATTAATTTTTACTTTAAATTAAAATTCATTAGAATGTAAACTTCACAGGAGCAATAATTTTAGTCTGCTTTTTCACTGCTATCTGCCTCAGGACTACACCATGTCCTTGTATATAGTGGACATTCACAATGTTTTCACAAATGAGGGATGATAAAGCACAGTGTTTACTCGACACTTGGCCACAGAATTCAAACTCTCTAAATGTTAGGCATTACTATTTTTAATAAGCTTTTTTATCATTGAGACAAATAAGATCATTTATGTCTTTAAGCAGTAGGATAAAGACAACAACCTATTTTGACATTGAATACCTATGATCTCATGTTCCTAGTTCATCACTTCACTTGATCAATATTAGTAAACAACAATAGTTAGGTGAACTTTACTCTATGAACTTACAATTGGGAATCAAAGTTGAAGATTTACCCTGCTTTTTTTTTCCCCTTTTATTTCTTTTTTTTTTTAACAGCCAATGTTAATTATTTGTGATGCTGCTATTGTTGTCCTTATTGGTTAACATGTTCTTATTAGATTCTGGTAGGAAAAGTAATGTCAATTTATATAGTTGTGTTATTTTAACATTTGAAAACAGTTTGGTTGAAATAAAAGGCTTGTTCCCAGCGGACTTACATGTAGTAAATTATTAACTTTTTCTTCAAGAGAAGCATTGTTTACCTAATGATGAGTTGCCTAGTGCTTTAGAATTGTTAAAATCTTTATGAAGCATACCACTGAAGATGAAGTTGAAACATTTGGCTTTTATTATTATATTAATGATCTTAGGAGAACTCTATGCAGAAGGTAAAATTAATTCTTAATTTGCTTTATTCTCTAAAAAGTATAAATGGAAATTCTAACATTCATACAATTTAAATTTTAGTATAATCTTTCATTTTGATCTATCAATTTGATAACACATGCTTTCTATAAATGTAGCTTGTTATAACATTTAGAAAGACTTTTTTCCTTTGGGAAAAACTGGCAAACTATTCTTAAAGTAGCTTTACTTAGAAAAACAAAACAAAAACCCTTTAGACATACAGATTTGGGAGCACAGGAGACCATGATCCAAATGCTTTAAAGGGTTTTCTGGTTAATAATGTGGCAGTTTAGAAGTCAGATGTTAATCTTCTTAAAAAATTTTTAATTTGTTCTAATTAGTTATGCAAGACAATAGAATGCATTCATGCATTTTGATAAATCATACATAAATGGAGTATTATTTCTCATTTTTCTGATTTTCCATATTGTAGGATCACATCAGTCATATAGTCATTTTTGTACATGAGAATAATGTCTGTAATTCTAATATTCTGTAAAAATCCATTCTTAACATTGACACAACTTGTAGAATTTTAATTCTGTCTATAAGGTGAGAGCTTACTGAGGGAAATTTGAAAAAGAAATAACCATAATCAATAAGATCAATAAGATAATCAATTATCAATAAGATTTTCTCCTCTTGCTGCTTGGATTTTTATCCCCCTGATTTATTCACTGGCTGGAGATATTTAGTATGAAAACCACATAGCTCAAACTTTTTTTTATATTCCACTTTGGAGAGTGAGAGGGCTTTATTAAGAATTATGTCTGAACAGGTGATAAATCAGACAAATCAATACCTATGGATTTCTTAACTGTTAGAAATACCTACATGGCTTGGTGTGTAAGATTAGTGTAACAGGTTGACAGTGTAATAGTGTGTTCTGAGGAACAGTTTTCAGTGCTTTTGGACTGTAGGGTTAATTAAGGATCTAGGCAAGTCAGTAGCAGTTAGCAAGAATAAATGTGAAAAATAGAAAACCCCAGCAACAAAACCTTTCTAAAGTAAACATCTGAGAGAAATTGTTGAAATAAAACATCCTGGAAGTTATGATTGCCTCTTAATTGAATAGTTCACTACAAATTTTCTACCAAAAGTTCTGCAATTAAAACTATAGAGGTGAAATAAGTATAATTCATCTTATTTCATACTTTCATCTCTATAATAGAATAATTTTACGTCAAGTTTTCCTTTGATTTTATTTTTCTATCTAAATAGGAAAATGCAAGCCGATATCATTATCTATTAGTTATGTTGCATTGACTGGGTAAAATTCTAGCTAATTCTCTATTATGTGATTATAAACTCAGCTGACACAAAAAAGTAAGCTGTGTGAAGGCAGGGTCATGATCTCATATTTCCCCCACTGAGGACCTCAGGGGCAAGAGTTGAGTAATTGTCCTTCTCATTTCATGGTATCCAATCATTACTGACCTATGAAAGGCCTCACTTTTGTTTTGTTTATAGGATTTTTTTCTCCTTATCTCTGATCTTGAATTCCAGTCCATATGAATTCCGTATGTTCTTCAATATGCAAATGCCTTTGTTAAATATGTCTTGATTTGTGCATGTGTTTTACATTCACATTAATGAAAGCTTGCTATAGATTTTATCTTCAAAAATATTTCTGCTTTGCAAACCTGTTTTGTTGCTTTTTTAACTACATAGCATTTCATATATTTTATTTATCTAGTCTTTAGATTATGGACCTGATTCTTTCCTAACCTCAAATAATTCTGACATTGATACTGTCATATGGTCATCTACTGCTTTGTGAGATTTCTTCAGCCTGTGTTTAATCACAGGTGGGATTATTAGGTTAATTACTGGACTTATTTCTGAGGGTACATCATGACGAATTACTCTGTGGAATGGCTGTTTCAATAAATGTAATCTCCAAAGGGTGATGTGAGCTGCTGCTTCCCATCACCCCATCAGCACTTCCTGTTCTCCACTAAGTTTCTATCTGCCATGCTGTTGTTCATAAAGTGCTTTCTCATTTTTGTTCTTTTGAAATTCTCTGATTCGTGGTAAGTTTGTACATCTCTTCATATACTTTTTTAGAGTTCAGATTTCTGGGATTTCCTTAATTGTATCTGATTAGCATTTTCCTGTGCTTTATGCCTCCTAACAGCTGATTTGTGAGAACTTTTTGTAAACTATACATTGTAACTTCTTATCAATTTTAGACATTGCAAGTTCCTCTTCCAAAATGGTACATGTGTCTTTTGTGGAGAGTGACTTTCAAAGAAATTCTCAAGCTCATTAAATTTCACCCTATAGGTTCTGTTTTTCCTGTACCTCTGACCATACAGTATGATTGGTGCCTCTTGAACTGTACAATGTGGGGCCTTGATGTTGTGCATTAGAAATGATAAAAAAATTATATCTTGTTGTACAAATTAATTCTTTGGCTAAAACCATTCTGCTATTTTCCACACTTAACAGGTTATGTTTTCATACTCAGTGTATCTCATTGTTGCTTCTTTATAGTCCCCTATTTATGGTCGATAATACCAGTATCCTCCATTATCTATTTAAGGATATTCATTATGTAAATTTGAAATTCTCCACTTAACTGTTCAGTTTGCTTCCTCTGATATTTATTAACCAGTTTGTTGACATTCTTTTATTGGAGTTCCTCCTATTTCTTATTTCTCTCTTCTCATGAATTCACATTCTCCAAGGCATGTCATCTACCTTGACCAGTAATGTGTCTGTCCTGATGATAGAGGCACATGCCCCAGAACTCTTTGAAGCCACAATCCTGGATTGCTCACACATTTGCTGTCCCTGTCCCACTCAGTCCAGCAACAGTGACCCTTAGGGAGCATCCTTGTATATTCACTGCTATTAAAAGTCTTTTCATTATAACTTCCTGGTGCTTGGGTATGCAAAATGGTGGAAGAAATTCTTAGGGAGAGGAGACTATTCTGCACATGTATTTCTCTGCTGCTCTGCTCTCTTAGATGCTGGCAATTTTATGTTACTCATCCTTCTATGCCCATTCCCCTTAGCCGTGGGCTAGCAATATTATTATTTTATCCCTAAGGGCAGTGTTAGGGTTGGCAGTAATCAAGGCATTGAAACCAGAATAATCCCACTGGCCCCAGGCCTTCTTTGACCTATGACTGTTATTTTCTTAGCACAACTCCTAGAAATTGCCCTAGGGTTTCTCTCCTTTAAGCATTTTTATTATTTTAAGATTCCCAACATAATGAGAGGTATGAGAGGTTTTTAAAATAAACATTTTATTTGGAATATAACAGATACAGAAAAAGGCAAGTATCACAGAGTTGTGTGAATTTTAGGCAATTTTACACCAAACAAATCAAGATGTAGAGTATTTATAACCCCTAAACAGTGTTGCTGAAAGATCTGGAGGCAATGTGCAGGACAATAAGCTTTAATGAAAACCGCTTATGTGGAGGGCCCAGTGGTGAGGGGCTGCTCTTCTGTCCCTCATGGTGCCTTGCCATAAATTCCACTGGCATTAAGATAGACAAGTAGCACCTCCATACCTCATGGCGCCTTGCCAGAAAGAAGTGCCTCCGTCCCTCACCATGCAATGTCCAGTGGCACCTGGCTGGATGAGCACTGATCCTCTCCACAGCAGTTGGCTCTGTGGTAGTTACTGCAGGGAGAGGGATATTAATGGGTTAGGCTACAGAAGCAGTAACATCATTAACTTGCTTCCTGGCATTATGTGACCAGTATTCCAAGGAACTTGGCATACATGCAAGAAAGCAGCTTTCTAAGATAACACCAACTTGTCCTAATTCCCATTAGGAACGGGAAAGTAAGTCAGTGTCCTTCAAGATAACACTTATCTGGACAATATGCTGGGGCCCACTCATCATTCCCTTGACTTGGTTATATTTTGGGGACTACAAAAGGGCATTTCAAGGACATTGTGCTTTACTGTTCTTTTCTCCAAGGCCAACAAAAAGGGATGTGAGCATCCATGGGTTTGGATATTTGCTGGGGGATCCTAGAACCAATCCCCTGCTACTATTGAGGGACAATCCTACGACTTCTGAGTACTTGAAATGTGGTTAGGCCAAGTTGAGATGTACTGTTAATATAATACACATTGGATTTTCAAAGGTAAAAAAAGATTGCAACATATTTTTGAGATAATGGACCACATAAAACATATTACTAAAATGAATTTCAATCATTCCTTTTTACTTTTGTTAATGTGAGTAGTAGAAATTTTACAATTATATGTGATTTGCATTATGCATCTATTAGAGGTGTTTAGAACTGCATGCATATTAATTATTAATTATCATGGAAAAGGAAAATGAATGCTTGGATTGTCAAAAAAAGCACCTTAAAATATTAGGTCATAAAAATAAATGCTAGATTTAAAAATGTATTATTGCTTGATTGCAAATTCCATGGTCTGAGCTTGGGTTTTCCTCATTCCAGAGAAACGCTGTGATTTTCCTACTGTGGAAAATGGAAGGCTCGCCCAGTATTACTATACTTTCAAGAGTTTTTACTTCCCAATGAGCATAGACAAAAAGTTGCCATTTTTCTGTTTGGCTGGTTACACAACTGAAAGTGGGAAACAAGAAGAGCAAAGCAGATGTACAGCAGAAGGCTGGTCTCCAGAACCAAGGTGCTTCAGTAAGTTGGCACAGTGTCAACACAAAGACAGGATGGCTACAGTGCTCCAATAAACTAGTTTATTAAAAAAGCTAATTCATTCCAATTAAATATAGACATTGGTTAATCCTTTTGGTAGATAAAAACAAAATTACTAACAAACTCTTTTCTTACAAAATGCTGCATCTGAAATTCTGTAAATAACACGTCCGTGTTAAAACGTTATTTTCTTTGTTTTTAATCATATCCTGTAAAAGGAAACAGGGTAATAACTGAAATTGTTATATGGGTCGTTTTGCAGAAGAGGCCAGAAAAAATGCTTAAGACCCTGACCTCCACAAGGACAAGGTTGTTATTCTAGTGCTTCATCATTTGCAAACTCTTAATTCTTTGAGTGCAACTTCTAATACTGATTGAAAATTCTGAGTTCAAATTTGTGAGATTTCAAATTCTGAGTTCAAATTTGTGAGAAAGTATCATGATAGGTTTATCTCATTATTTCGTGTCATGTTATGCTGAAGTCAAACTATTGGTGTGTTTCAGCGGTTCAGATGAACCCTCCTAAGCTAAGAACTCTCTAAGGTCTGTTTTCCAGAGTAAAAGGCTTTGGTTGAGTCAGTTTCTTTTAGAAGAGGAGGTTGGATATGGCAGTAATTGTGGTTGATATACCAAGTAAACACATCCATTTGGGATAATTACCCACTCTGTGACTTCAGGACAGCTCATAATTTAGACACTGCACTTTTAATATTAACACAGAGCATAGATTAACTCTAGTAAATAAATTCCTATTTATAACTAGAACATAGAGATAAATTATATGCCCTAAATTTATTGACTCTTTTATCTTGGCAAATAGAATATTGAAATAAGAACCAGAAGAAATTAGCATGATATCTATTTAGAGACAGTCCCTCCAGTCAAACCAACTGCTTGTGAATTCAGCTCTGTGATTGGAAAGTGATTTGAACATCCTGAACCTTAGTTTCTTATCTGTATAATGGAGTTGGTATTGCTTCAACAAGATAACCTTTATATAATGTTGGACATACAACAAGTATTAAAAATATTTAAACTAACATTAAATTGGACAAATTTATCAACCCTTCTGAATTCGTTTGTTATGAAGGTCTAACAATGTGGCTTATAATAATGATAGACTTCCACAGAATACTAAGGTAATTTATTATCTTATACATTCTTGTTGCCAATATTTACTAAAAAATAACTTTGTTGCATGATTTAGTCAGAGTTGAAATAGATTGACTACTGAATCCTGTTCAGCTAGTGATCCCAAAATGTTGGTCAAAAGAATGAAAGAACAGTTTTCATATTAATGTAAGATGTTTGCAGAATTATTTAAAGATCCATTATATAGATATATGTTTTTGTAACATGTTAAAACCTGTCCAGCTGGGATGTAGCTCAATGGTAGAGTGCCTGCTTAGCATGTGTGAGGCTGTAGTCTAAAAGTAGGTGTGGTAAGGTTAGGAATGAGTATAAGGACTAAATTTAGTAAATATAAAGAAAGTCAATGTCAGACTGCATCCATTTTCAAATTAATTTTATGCATGACCCGTAAGATATTTCCAAAATTAAATCAAGGAATTGTGGAGTGAAAATTATCTCTTTCTCCTTCAAATTCCAACTAAGAGTGAAATGAAATATTTGTCTTAATTTTACAATTTAGTAAAAGACAAACAATTTAATCACTAAGATAAACAAAGAAATTTTTTCCCCATAGGAAAATGCACTAAGCCTGACCTAACAAATGGTTATATCTCTGACGCAAAATTCTTGTATAAAATTAAAGAGAATTTGCGTTATGGTTGTGCTTCTGGATATAAAACCACTGGAGGGAAGGATGAAGAAGTGGTCCAGTGTCTTTCTGATGGATGGTCTTCTCAACCAACCTGTAGGAAGGAGCATGGTAGGTACCTAAGAATCTTATTTTGAAACAGCATAAAACTTATGAGGCCAGTGCTTCCTTCTATGGGCAGGCATTTTATATTGAATATAATTTTTCATCATGTCTGCAAATTTGAGATGCTTGATATTATGTTCCTTTTCTCCAACGTTAAGTGCTTTCTTTCAACTCCTACAACACCTACTCCAGCAGATCCTATTTTGAACTAATAGAAAGAATTGGAATGAAATAAAATGAAACAACTTTAATTAATAAAACATTTTTCTCACAGTATATATGCTACTATTTTATTTATTACAGAATAATTTTAGAACATGCACATTATTATATACTATTAACAATATCAGATATAATTAAAACAACCAAATCATCTGAATGTACTTTGTTAGTATGTTGTAAATTATTTAAATTGTTCACCTCCTCAGGTAACATTTAGTTAAAATATTGTTACTTCGTGAGATTTCATTTGAATTTTGGCCTTTGATCAAGTACATTGGACCAGGCTTTTGATAATAGAAGACTGACAGAGTTAGCTCACAAGGTGCATGAAAAAACAGAATACAGATTCAAAGGCAAACTTTATTTTTTAGTTTTACCAAAGGTTGATTGTGCCACGTATGCTTAGGATTTGGTAAAAATACATTCTGAGAGTTATTTGAACTCTTTTAAGTTATTGACAAAGTTCATAAAATAAATAACTTTATTTTTTCTAGAAACATGTTCGGCCCCTGAATTACATAATGGAAATTATTCCACAACACAGAAAACATTCAAAGTGAAGGATAAAGTGCGATACGAATGTGCTGCTGGCTACTACACAGCTGGAGGCAAGCAGACAGAGGAGGCTGAATGCCACACATATGGATGGTCTCTCACCCCAAAGTGCACCAGTAGGTTCTCGTATTCAACAGAACTTACTTCCACTCTGAAAAGTACCTCTCATACTGAAAAGTTGTTTTGACAATTATGATCCATTTTCATATTTTTTAGTTTAAATTATGTTCATAGATTTGATCATTTAAAGTTTCCAAGTCGGAAAATTCATTTTATCTTACAGAATTAAAATAAGCCTAAAGATATGTTTTGTATATATAATATACATATATATGTATACGAAATAAATTCAGAAGTTTTTGCTAGTTAAAACAGCATATGGTAAATTATTCGGTTTTATTCCAGACGTGGATTGTAAATAATATATGAATTTTGTTCTGATAGAAAAATAAACACTTCTTTTTATTTTTATTCATTCTTTCATTTTTAGAATTAAAGTGCTCTTCTTTAAGGTTAATCGAGAATGGCTATTTTCATCCTATAAAGCAAACCTATGAAGGAGGAGATGTAGTTCAATATTTTTGTAATGAAAATTATTATCTAAGTGGACCTGACTTAATTCAGTGCTATAACTTTGGTTGGTACCCAGAATCTCCTGTATGTGAAGGTAAATTTTTAAATTTTATACTTAGGCAAGTGGCATATCTTAATCTCATATTTTAATCAATGTTAATGTCTATGAGTTCTGAAAAAATATTTGTGGTATCTAATTCTAGTCACTAGTGCTATTTTAAAAATAAACTATGTCTTTTGAATCAGTGCTCTTTGCAGCAATCTTTATTTTATTTGAAGAAACTTAAGCTTTAAGCTAGTTTGTAGAGTGGGCATATCTTTTATATTTAATATTAAAAAATCTCTACTATAAATGCTGAGTGTCTTATTATAATTATTAATAACTTTAAAAAATTTGAAATTATTAGAGTCAGTTGCCCCAAGCTAGCATTCTGTGAGGACATATTTTTAATTGGTCACATATTTACTGACATGAATATTCAATCTCCAAAGTAGTAAGGTAGGGAGCAGAAAAATTGGAAGACTATTACCTTGAAGTGAAAATGAAAAATGAAGTCATGTACTAAGAGCTACTCCAAAAGCATAATGTCTAAGGTTACACTTCTATCACTGAATATGTTCAGGCAGGTGGTATGCTTATCTGTCAGAAGACACTAACTTAATAATTCCTTAAGCATAACTACAATGTGATATGAAGAAGGTCTGAGTCTGGCACAGGAAATGTGAAAAAATAATTGCTCTCATGTTGCAAATGTTGTTATAAAATTAGGTACAAAGTGCTTAAATAATCACTAGATTTTGATAGCTATGGTAGGAGATGGTATTCGTGGAAGTGATGGGTAATATTTCACAGAAGTGATGGATAATATTTGGACTGGGTCTTAAGAAATAAATAAGAGCTTGAGGACTGGGAGGACAAGGAGAGGCACAGGGTTTGGAAGCCACTGTTTTCTCCGTAGCATAGGAAATAATTATTCATCGACAGGCAGGTGAAAAACATGAAGCTAGAACTTGGAAGAAAGAGGTGAAGATTTGAAACAGGAGCTGGGGGAATGAATGAGGTTTCAAGCCAGGGCTATGCAATGGGATTGCCTGGAACTATCAGTTTCCTAATTGCACTCAGTGAAAACTTTGACGGTTTTCTGATTTGCCAGCTGTACGCAATAGTCTTGCTACAACAGGAGAGAGGAAGATTGTTAGCAAATTGTCAGCATCATGTTATTTCAAACATAAGTGGCAGGAATACTAAATGTCTATTCCTCACCCATCCCCCCTCCAAAGTGGTATGCCAACATGCCTGTTATTTGATAATAAATATTCATGAGATATAGTATAGTAAGCTGAATAATGTCTTCCCCATTCACCCCCAAGGTACATACATCCTAATCCCTGAAACCAGTAATGTTACCTTATATGGCAAAAGGAATTTTGCATATGTGATTAAGGATCTTTGGGTTATCTGGGATTATTTATTTGGATCCTAGATGTGATCACAAAGTGTCCTTTTAAACAGAAACTGAAAGGACATTTGACTACAGAAAAGGGGCTAAGAGTTTGAAATGGATAAACAGGCTGAAGTGAAACAAGAAAGGAAGCCTGAGCCTAGAATACAGGCAGCCTCCAGAGGGCAGAAAAGTTAAAGTATTGGATTCGCCTTGAAAACTACAAAAGGAACACAGTTCTTCTGAAACCTCAATTTTAACTTAGTGAAACTCATTCGGGATTTTTGGCCTCCAGAAGTGTGAGATAATACATTTCTGTTGTTTCAAACCACTAAATTATGGCAATTTGTTACAGCAGCAATAGAAAACCATTAATAAAGCAATTTATAGTTAAGAACAGATTTTAGTCAGATAGACATGGACTCAAGAACAAATCTGCCACCTACTTCATAAGCTTTAGTGTCTTTATCTGTAATATGGGAGAAATAATAGTCCCTACTTAGGAAAATTATTTAGGACCAAAGGAGATAATGAATTTAAAATGCTTTATTACTTTGTTGGTACCTAACAATGTTGCCATTCAGTAGCTTAGAATTGAATCAAATATTATTTCCAGTTTCTGTAGTTCAGGAGTCTGGGTTTGGGTAAACTGACTTCTCCGCCTTGGTGTCTAACAAAGCTGCAGTGAAGCTGGAACTGGGTGCTCACCCAAGGTTTGCCTAGGCAATAATCTTCCAAATTCATTGAGCATGTTGGAAGCATTCAGTGTTTTGCAGGCTGCTGAACTTGAGAGTCCCACTCTCTTATTGGCTATAAGCTGGAGGCAGCCTTCTGCCCCTTGCCTTGCAGCTTTGTCCATTTGGAAGCTCACACATGGCAGCTTGTGTCTTCAAAACCAACAGGGAGAGAGACTCTTCCATGAAGGATGGTGTCATAAATTTATGTTGCATAATCACATATACATAATCACATACTAACCCATCATCTTTGCTATATTTGTCTAGAACCAAGTCACAAGTCTCATTTGTGGATAGGAATATTACATAAGGAAGTAAATTTCAAGAGGTGGGGGTCACAGTAGTGCCCCTAGAACCTGTCTGTCATAGTTTCTATGGTGCTTGATGCAGTAAACGTTATTGTTTTATTCTATGACTAAATATGCTGGTATCTTTCCGTAAGGAAGAAGAAATAGATGTCCTCCTCCACCTCTGCCCCTAAACTCCAAAACTGAAAAATATTCAACAACTTATCGTCATGGAGAAATAGTTCATATACAATGTGAACTTAATTTTCTGATTCAGGGGTCAGAAGAAATACGTTGTGAAAATGGAAAGTGGACAGAACCTCCAAAATGCATTGGTTGGTAACAGCTTGAATAAACTTACCCTAAAATGAACTATGCATATGTAGCTAAATGGCCTCTCTCTTTAAATTATCTCCTTTCAGAAGAAAAGGAGAAGATGGGCTGTGAAGATCCACCCTTTGTTGAGAATGGTGCAGCAAACCTACACTCTAAGACTTATTACAGCGGGGATAAAGTGACATACAGATGTGACAGAGGCTACCATATCCGTGGATCAAATGAGATAACTTGTAATCGTGGAAAGTGGACCATTCCCCCTGAGTGTGTTGGTATGTATGCCACATCTAACAACAGCTAAGACTATAGTGAAAAATTTTCCATTCAGTTTATTTATTCTACATACTCATAGCTCAAGACCACAACTTACAAGGGTTAGAAACACATTGCTACTATACCCACTTTGCTACATTTTTGTATGTATATGGAACCATCTTTAGAATTTAAGCCAATGTAAATAATTCAGAAACTGACAAAAAGAGGTTCTAAATACATTAGGGTTGGGCACTGTTATCTGACTTCTGTGAACACCATGACCTGTGAGCTTTAAACGACTGCACACAAGTGAGGATGTGCTTCATTGGAAAAATAAAGGCATGTTGAATCAAGTGAGCATGATCTACTTCCTCTCCCCACATGTCTATGAAGTTGGGGTTGAACATTCTGTTTCTGACTTTAGGTATGTCGTGCTGACCTTACTTTTCCATCTGGCCATTTTAACCTTATATCTTTCTGAGACAGGTCACTGATCTCTGGTGTTGCTGAAGAGCATCCCCAGGCTATACCACACCATTCCTGGTTGCTACCCTTCTTGTCATCCTTTGCATTTCTTGATCAGATACTGAAGAGAGTTTCACATGTGTTTACCTACAATATTTATCACATAAGACAACAGCTATGAAGTATGCTAAATAAATTATCAGAGTCAGAGAAAGATTCTAACGAGAGAAAAATGGATATTTCATCCACGAGTTAATGGAGAACTGAGAGGAACAGAAACAAGAAGCAAGAAAATAAAAGTGGATTGATACCAAGGGTGGTTTTAGAATTAACTATAATCTTTAGGTTGAAAAACATCATTTCCCTCTCTACACATCTCAAGAATCTCTTTATCACAATTCCTTCATAAGAGAAAAGTATGCATACTTGTTCTTGGTGTTTATTTTTTCTTAGTTTAATTTAAAAAATACTTGATCTGAACATTTCTTTCATTTCTGATGAATTTAGAAATCAATTGTGCGTGTAAGTAGTACAAATATTGACATACCATAGTTTGGGTAACAATATATTATTACATTGTTATGAGTTCATATTAATTTAAAATAACTTTTTCTCTTAGAAAATAATGAGAACTGTAGGCCTCCACCGAATGTAACAAATGGGGCTGTTGTTGGTGTGTTATTGCCAAGTTACATAACGGGATCCTCAGTGGAATATAGATGCAATGAATATTACTTATTGAGGGGATCAAAAATATCTCATTGTGAACAAGGAAGATGGTCATCCCCACCTATTTGCTTGGGTAAGAAAGAGAAAACACTGAATTTATTTTACTAATATGTTTGCTATTTTTATGGGATTTTATTTAAATATTGTATAGTATAGAAATGATTTTGTATAAATACTTTTTTCTGAACTGTTTTCCCCTTCATGTAGAAAATCTAAACAAGTAGAAAATCTCTAACACTGTAGTTGCATTAAACATATTACACTATCACTTTTTCAGTGTGCAATGCCTGCTAAACTAAGTTAAACTATTCATTTAAAAAATATTAGAACTTTAACCTACAAAAGCAAACCATTGTTATTTTCCAAAAATTAATAAGCAAATTAAATCAAATAGAAGAAAACAGAAAATATTAGTAAACTTGCTTAAAAAAACTGCTATTAGTGATTCAGATAATGAAAGATCTTCTAAACTTTTCTCTACACTCACCTAAACACACATATACAATATAAAAATGCTGCCATATTATGTTGACATTATATATCTTGGGTTTTTTCCACTTAAATATTTTATAAACATGGTTAATCTTACTTCTACATATATACCTTAATGGCTAAATAGTATCCCACAGTCCAGGTACATAAAAATTAATTTAATTGATAACTTTATCAATGGATGTTTAGTATTCAACATATTAACATTCCAAACAGTACATTTTCTAACTGAATGTTTGTACGTTTTTAAAAACTTTATTTTTCATTTAAAAGGTTAATTACATGTATTTTGCCCACGTTTTAATTTTTTCTTATTTTTCACATTTTCCAAACTGGAAATTCTAGACAAAAAAAGATCTGAAACTTTAATTTTTTTCTTAATTGTAAACTGTCCTTCAAAAGGGTTATTCTTATTTATAACCCTACCATTAGTGAATTAAAGTGGGAGGTTTTCTAATCTTTGTCAACTTTGAAAATTTTAATCTTCATATTATATTTTTAACTTAATAAGCAAAATTATTTTGATTTATTTAAGTATTAGTCAATTAGGCATTTTTCAATGTTCTAGTGGCCACAGATTTTTTTTAATGAGTGATTGTTCATTGTTTAGCCATTTTTCATACCCATAAAAGTATATCTACATAAATTGTGTATTTGAGAATCATGTATACTGCAGCCATTTTATTTTTATTAATAGTGTTTTAAAATATACTTGTTTAAGTCTTAAGTTCTTTTAGCCTTTTGTTCATAGTTCCTGACTTTTAAGTAATTCTTAGGATGCTGTCCCATCCAAATTCAAATATATCTTCACCTGTAATTTTTCCATTGCTCTCATATTTTCATATTGACATACTGGATATTAAGTTTTTGATTATGTGATTGATGTTGTATTGAACAGAAGTAAAATCATCTTTGAAGACAGAGACTAGATTGAAATAGAAATGGAAAAGATAATAATGAAACAACCTCATAAGGAGTGACAAGGCTTAAAGAAACCTGTCATTCAGTATCTGGATCAATTGCCTCAAGACATTTAAATATGATGTTAATGAATTGAGGCAAATAGTGAGGATCAGTCATTGTCACCAGAGTAAGACGAGAGAGCTTGCACATCTTGTTTATCTACTGAGATCTACACATTCAGGCAACAGTGTAAGGAGGAATAGATTTTTCTATATGAATTCTAGATGGGAATCTCTTAACCTCTGCCCTACTTGTCTTCATGCTCTTCCTCCACTCCAGCGATTATGGACTCCTTCCTCTTCCTCAAGCCAGGCATGCTCTCACCTCAGGCCCTTTGTGTTGGTTATTTCTCTGTCAGGTGCTGTCTTTCATCAGAAAATGACACTCCTTAACCTTCTTGGAGTTTTTGTGCAGATACTTACTTTGGTCTACCCAGTCATCTGACTTGGAAGTGCAAACTCCCCCTAGGGCTTTCGATAGCTCCTCCCCTCCACTCATTTTCCACCTAATTTCATATGCTGTAGTTAAAAGATAGTCACAAATAAAGAAATTAATATATTTACTATGTCTATTGTGGGGGTTTTGGTTAGAAGGTAAGCCCATGAGGTCAGGGTTCTTTGTCTTATTCATCGATACTTATCAAGTGGCAGGGTATCTATAAATATTTATACATTAAGTACATTTTCTATTTTAAGGCTTTTTTTTTAAAAAGGAAATAATGATTAACCTGTTTGATGACCTTAAGCAATACTTTTAATGTTTCAAATTGAGTCATTTTGATTTATATTATATAAATCTATAAATTCATTTGATAGTAATAAAAGTGTATATTTTGTTATCTATGTCCATGAGGAGCTTTAATAATGATAAATATAAAATTTAAAGTATTTCTTTTGATACCTGTCATAATTTTTATTTTAAAGATATATCACTTTCATGTTTGTTAGATGAGTAAAGAATTTAAAAGACATTTTGTTTTTCAGAACCGTGCACTGTTAATGTGGATTATATGAAAAGAAATAACATAGAAATGAAGTGGGCCTATGAAGGAAAGGTCTTGCATGGAGATTTAATAGATTTTGTATGTAAACAAGGATATGAATTACCTCCATCGACCCTGCTGTCCGGGTTGTCCGTGCAATGCAGTCGAGGAGAAGTGAAATATCCTTTGTGTGTTAGAAAAGGTAAAATCATAGTACTTTTAAACAGTTTCTTACCTAACTAATGGATATCAACCACCTTGATTGAAAGTTTAAACGATGAGCCTAAGAATTTGCCACCATCATCTTCTAATATCCAAGTTTGGAGTGTTCTAACTTTCATTTTTCAGCCAGCATATATACTTAAAAAAGAAGACTATGCTAACATTTGATTCCAATAGGACATTTTTATGAAGGATAAAAAAATCAAAGATTTAAAAATCATCACCATACTATCTGTCAGTGGATGTTTATGTCAACACTCAACAACACTAAAATATCTTTACAGGGGTTTTGCTTAGAAAACTACTTGATGCAGAATATGAGAAATTTTGTGTACTCCCTGTAATAAGGACAATTAATTTTAAAAAGAAAAAAAGAAAAAGAAAACATATGGAAGTCAAGACTTTAGAGATCTTGTATACTTCCCCTTGCAGCTAGATTTAAAGGGAAAAATAAAATCATGATAATACTGTCATAGTTGTAAATATGTATTTAAGGTTTATAACATGAAATTCTAATTATAGTAGTCAATGTTAAAGTATGACAATGTTGTAAAATATCATCAATATTTTAGAAAGTATTTTAGAACTGCCTTAAAAATTCCTTCAAGGCAATAAAATATCTCATTTTCTTTCTGTAGCAATTATTAAAGCTCTGGTTACTTATTATAGCAATTAATTGTTTTTCTTTTGTAGAATCTAAAGGAATGTGTGCATCTCCTCCACTGATTAAAAATGGAGTCATTATTAGTTCAGCAGGAGGCATCTATGAGAATGGTTCCTCAATAGAATATAGATGTTTTGATCAACATTTCCTGCAAGGACCTAAGGAGGTCTATTGTGTAGAGGGAGTGTGGACTACACCACCATTGTGCTTAGGTATGTAGTACTACCTATGACTCTAGCTAATAAAATAAAATTATATTAATTATTATTATTATTATTATTTAATTGCTGATTTCTACTCTTTCCTGTAGTTCTCAAGTAACTGTAGTTCAGTTTAAACTGTAATAAATTCTTAGTGCAAACCATGCACCAGGTAATAGTTCAGTATTAGGTCATAAATTGAATAAACTCTTGTGGTATGGGCAAATATGATTGCAATTATGATTGAAGCGTGACTGGCTGTATAAATAGAAAACACGAACAAGCACAGTAGGGGAACAAAGAAGTGGCCATCTCTACATGGAAAGATGAGGCAAAGCAATTCTTAGCAAGGAATCCCAGTAGACATTACAACATTTATCAAGAATCTCAGAAGGCATAAAATAGCCATGGTAAGGCAGGCACTCTACCACTAAGCTACATTTCCAGCCCTTTTTTTAAAAAAAAATATTTTGAGAGAGATCTCACTAAGATGCCCAGGCTGGCCTAGAGCTTGATATCCTCCAGCCTCAGCCTTCCCAAGAGCTGGTATTACAGGCATGAATCAACCATGCCCAACCAATTGTGACATTTATTTATTTTTCTTATTTCATGAGCTTGGACTTTAGTAAAAGTTTGAATGAAGCAGATAATGGATAGCTTTGTTTCCCAATCTCATAAGTAAAATTATACTAATTCATCTTTAAATGTGGCATTATAAATAATTATAAATAATTTCAAATATTAGGTTTTTATATATATGTATATATGTATGTGCATATATATACATACATACACACCTTCTACTTTAATTTTCTTAGAGTGATTTTTAAATTATTTTTTAGTTGTAGATGGACAGAATAGATTTATTTATTTATTTATATGCGGTGCTGAGGATCCAACCCAGTGCCTCACAAGTGCTAGGCAAGTGCTCTACCACTAAGCCACAACCCCAGCCCCTAAGAATATTTTTAATAATCTTCAGTGGGTGTTTAATTTTAGCAGTTGCTGTTTGAATAATCATAGGATTATTACTTTTTCTGCTTATTTTGTGAATCATATTCCTTTTGAATGCTAAAGCATGATTGTGTTCTCATGAGAAATCCCAAATGGTTGTGATGAATTATGCTTCTTAAAGGTTGTTGGATTTTATCTGATAATACTTTACTTAGGAATTTTACATCTATTTTCATGAGAGGTTAGTCTGCTATTTTCTTTTCAGGTTTGCTATTAAGTTTCTGATGACCTCATACAATGAATTGGAAAGTATTCTCTCTTTTTCAATTCTCTGAAATTTCTTAATAATTGTAAGGATTTACCAGAGAAGCCATCTAACTGTTGAGTTTTCTTTGTGGAAGGATTTTAATGATAACTTCAATTAGTTCAAGATATTAGGTTATTATCTCTTTCATCCATTTTGGTAGGGATTGGCTTCTTAGAATTTGTCCATTACATCTAAATTGTCAAATTAGTTGACATAAAGTGATTTGTGACATCCTTTTATCCTCATGTTCATGGTTTTAGGAAGTGTCTATTGTTATTACTGCTATTAATATATATTTCTTGACATGTCTGACTGTAAGTTTTATTAGTCCATAACAGATAAAATTAGTCTAAAATTTTATTAGTCTTTTTGAAGAACCAGTATTTTCATTTGCTGGTCATTTCCTCAAATTCTGCTTGGTATTTTACTAGATTAATGCTCTCATCTTCATTATTTCCTCATTTATACTTTCTTGTGGTTACTTAATTACTCTTTTTCTGGCTTATTTAGATGGATACCTTGGTTACTGATATTTGACTTTTATGTTCCTTTTCATACTTGAATTTAACGATACAAATTTCACTGTGAGTACAACTTCATCTTACACAGTTTGATATTTTGTATTTTCCTATTACCTAGTTCAAACAATTTTATACTATCTCTTTGTTATCTTCTATGCTCTCTGAATCATTGAGAAGTTTCTTTTATAAACTCTGAGTATTTGAGAGATTTTCTAGTTTTCTTTCAGCTTTTGATTTCTATTAGTTCTACTGTGATATGCTTTGAATTTTATCTGTCCTTTGAAATTAATTTATACTTGCTTTATAAGAAGCACAAATTTCCTTTAGGTAAATGTTCCTTTGTCTCTAAAAATATTAACTTTGTCATTGTTGAGTTCACTGTTGTTAGATGTACGTCAATTGGATTGAATTTAGCTTTTATTTTATTAAGTTCAACTATTTCTGTTTGATTGTCTTATTAGTTACCAAGAGAAGCATGTTGAATCTCTCTGTGCACTTTGAAGCATTTCTCATTGCTGTTCTGTCATTTTTGCTTTTGTATTTTTGCAATATTTTATTAGATGTGCCCAGTCTGCTTTAGACATGTCTATTAAGCTCTCAATTTCAGTTATCATCTTCATTTCTAGAATGTCCACTAAATACTCTCTTTTGGTAAATTCAGCTTGTCTAATGAAGGATTCCATCTTGACATCATTTTTTTGACCTTTTTAATCACACTTATCTTTAAGGCCTTGTCTGAAAATTCCAATATCTGAATCATCTTATAGGTAAGTTTCTAATTTTATAGCCTAATTCCTTGCTATTTCTGTTAGTAGTTAATTGAAAATCGAATATTATGGAAAATCTTGGGAGCAGGAACTATGTCATCCAACTCACAGAATTCTCATTCCATCTGCTGGCTGAAGGTTGCAGTAGGGGCAGTCGGTCTCAAACCAACTGGAAATGGAGCTTTCAGTGTTTGGTTTCAGATAATTGTTTGCCCTTAATCACAATATGTGACCCACCAAGGGTCTTTACTGAACATTTGGGAAGTATATCCCCTTTTACACTGATGATAATATTAACTGGAGACTGTTGATTGCCCAGTGTAGCTTTTTAGTCAATTTTCTAAGCTCCTTAATTCTCTCTTTCTGTGCCAGTCAAGAATCAGCAAAAGCCTCGAGGGAAAAGCCAATGCAGATCACCAGGCTCATTTTTAGACTCCTCCCCATTCCTCTCACTTGGTTCCTTGAGTCCTGCTTGCCATGGCAGACTCCAAACTCCAATTTTTCTATACTCAACCCTATGAGATTTCCAAAAGCTCTACTTGTTCTACTTGTTAAAGTCCATTCTGTACTTGGTCTTTTAGCTCAGCTGAGAATTAACAAACACCCTAAGAGGAAAATGACACCCAGAATGTTGAACTCATCTAAATTAACTTTTCCAGAACCTTAGCTCATTGACTTCCTTGAAGGTTCTCTGCTGCCCTGAAATTTTTGCTTTTGGTCTGTTTTCCAGATTTTCTAATCCTTGGTAGAATTGCTAGTCTGATATTAGCTTCCTGTCATAGCAGGAGGTCTATAAGTCAATTTTTAAATTCATTTTAATTAAAATCTCTTTTTTTTGGAAAACAATGATATCCTAAATTATATAATTCCACTTGACCTCATTTTTAAAACTATTTTATAGCAACTTTAAAGATCCTAAAGTTCTTTTTAATAAATCTTTCATTTTTATTATCTGTAGCACTCCAAGGCTAACATACAGGCATTCAACAAATGCTTGAAAAATATCTGAATAAATGAATGTATTTGTTAATTTGTTACAGGTATACTGATATGCTGTCTTGGCATCTCTGAATCTTTTTTTTAACCTATCTTAGAAGTTATTCTTTAATGTCAAGTAATTTCACAGGCCAACAAGGACATAATAATATGTATTATTATTAATAAATTAATAAATAGTATTAATAATATGTATTATACATAATAAATCCCATTTTCTGAAATAATTTTATATTTGAAACTTTTAAAATGTCAATATTTTTGTAATGAGAAAAATCAAATAGTTTGGTTGGACAGCCTAATGCTTTCAAATTTCTGTTGTTTTGTTTTGATACATATAAGAAAGAACATGGTAACATTTTTAATTTAAAACAATCAAATCATCATATTCCTTAACTGGAAATTTAAGAGAGAAAACTCGTAAGTGCTTTGGATGGTATTGGATCAAAAAGTTGTTTGGTCATTGAGAATCATCCTTGTTTCTGCATTTCCAGAAAATATTATTCATTAATCAATGCTTTGTCTTCTAAATATTTTATTTGAATTTTCTGAAGAAGAAAGGAAAAAGCATAATTTCAGTGAATATATTGTCAATACTTTTGAAAAAAAAATCTTTTTTATTGCTATCTTTGAAACTCCTAATGGCATAAAACTAAGTGACTGGCAGAATATACTTTCTCTGAATGTAGGACCACAGAGGTAAAGGGTACACTGTTTTCTGGAGGTCTGAATGCATTTTCTCCCTTGAATATTGAATCTAATTTACTTGCCATTCTGTGCAATTGTAAGGTCATCATGAACAGGCAACATAATGATTTCTGGTAGTACCAAGATGTATCAAGATAATTTTCTTCTTCTTCTCTCCCTTTTTTCTCCCTCCAGAACCTTGCACATTATCTTTTGTTGAAATGGAAAGGAATAATTTACTCTTGAAGTGGAATTTCGATAATAGACCATACATTTTCCATGGCGAGTATATTGAGTTTCTTTGCAGGAGGGACACTTATGTAGCTGAATCATCATCCATTATGGTCTCTGAACTCAGAGTGCAGTGTGACAGAGGGCAGCTGAAGTATCCAAGGTGTATTCCAAGAGACAGGTGAGAAGAGGCTTGCACCCATAGCTACTTGCTTCTTTCTATCAGATTGCTATTCAAGAGATTCATCACGTCATACATTTCAGAAATACATTCTACAGAACATCTACTTTATGGCAGTTGGAAGGGAAACCGATTTGTATTTTCCTCATTTTTTTAAGCTAAGAAAACTCCTGAAAGTATTTTTTAATTCAGCAAGCTTTCTGAGTTGTATGAACTCAGAGTGCTAGCTATTTGTGGCACTTTGACAATTGGATAAGTAATCCAATGTATATGTGCAATATTTAAATATTCAAAAATGAACCTACATGTTCTGAAATAAGAAAAATTACATTTTCTTTTGCTTCTCAGTATAAATTCCAAATGTATGTGTAACAAATAATGGTTGGGTAGGACAGTTGTATAAATATTTGTACTGAGAAAAGAGCATATTTATAATTGTGTGAAATTATGTTGTTTATTTTCAGGATCACATTTACGTAAATGAAATGGAATCACTTACTAAAGTGTTTCCTTATATGATATTAAAAATATATTCCAGCACCTGAAATATAATGAAAATTGCTTTTTCCTAGAAAAATATTGAGAATACAATAAAATGATGTAAATAATTTAATAGGATCAGAATTTTGATCTTTTGAAGACACAATAAAAATGGAAATTACATGGGGTTGGGGCTGTGACTCAGTGGCAGAACACCTGCCTGGCATGTGTGAGGCACTGGGCTCGATCCTTAGCATCACATACAAAAATAAGCAAATAAAAGAAAGGCATGCTGTCCATCTACTACTTTAAAAAAATGGAAATTACATTTTGTATTCAACTAAGAATAAACATATTTTAAAAAAGTAATGGCAAAGTACATACAGTACCATTTTAGCAACAGTAAACAATGAACAATATAAACTACCCAAAGACAGCATTTTAGATACTTTGAAAACTGAGAAAAGCATTCATAAGACACACATGCATAGAAAAAGATTTTAATTTAATTTTTCATTTTAAAATTGGGATGAAAAAATTTTATGTTATTTAAATGTTTTGGTATATCCTGGGTTTCTCATTTACAAGAGAAAATGAGTAAATAACTTTAAAGAGTTATAAATAAAAAATAGTGTTGGTGAAGTAAATGACTAGGTTTTTAAAAGGGAACTGGTGATATTATTTACTAAGTATGTTTATTTTCTCTGGTTGGTACCTGATTAGAAAAATCATTCATTTTATGAAATGTTGAATGGTGAAGATTATAAGTACTTGACTATAATTAATTCTTGTTTTATTAAAAAAATATTGTCTCTTTCTCTCTTTAATCAAGGATTCTGTCTTATCAAGAACCCTTAAGGACATGAAAATGAATGGCAGAAAGAAGAATAGTATTTCCACACATCATAAAATCCCTTTCGAAACAAGTTTTAGAGAGAATATATTGAATTTAAAAAGTCTAAATCTTACTTTTTGTGCTGTTTTCATTATTTGTAAATAAAAGCCAAAAATGTTTCATTTTACTTTGGGTGATCTAACATGTAGCATAGCATTTATTGCATATCTTTAACCTGTTTAAAACCATCCATACATCAGAATATTTGTTTCCTAAGGCCCAGGGACTTGACTATATTATTGTCTTCCATATACATGAAAAATTTGCATTCACATGTGTCTTTATCCTTTTTATTAATATTAGGGTTTTCTGTTACTTTCAATGCAATATATTTGTAATGGCCAAGAACCAAACACTCTAGGGAAGGAAATCTTATATGAGAAGACTTATTTTATTAAATGCAGAAGAGAGTGTCCTTCAGACTGTCTAATTATAAAAAAGTTTTAAAATTAATTGTAACTCGAGTGGTTCAAAGACCAAGGAATTAGACCATAAACACTAGAAGAAACATAGGCTCAACACTCCAACATATTGGCACTGACTTCATTAACAAGACTCCTATAGTACAAGGAAAAAAAAAGAATCAGTAAGTGAGAACATCAAATTAAAGTGCCTCTGCACAGTGAAGAGAACAGTTCAAAGTGTGAAGAGAGCGGGAGTCAACAGAAAGGGAGATTGTCACTCTCCTGTTTGAAGTAACAACTGTACTTTAATCTTTTGGTTTATTAATTGTGAAGCCTACTGATTTTAATATTTTGGAAGGAGATAAAAATTTCTGTGGACAATATAGTTCAAAGCTGCCTGTTTGCAAATGTTTAATGCTAAAGAAATAAAAGTGTGAAAAGTGCAACAGTGAAAACAATTACAAGGTAAAAATGGTGGCATATCCAAAGTTTAGTGATTGGGGATATGATAAGGTACAACAAAGGAAACTGTAAAGGGATGAATGGACTGTTTCAGTGAAAATCAGAAGAGATGAGACTAAAAATACTGTTTGGATACCGCTGATCATTGACTACCTCAAAAAGAACTAACAGCATCCAGTATGAAATTGAGAAAGGAAGAAGTTAAGCAATGAATGAAAGGTACAGAAAACATAGACTTGAATGTGGTGAGCTTGTCAATAATTGTGACTATGAGTGGGGAGACACAGAGGAGATCATTTTGAATAGAATGAGAGAAATCTGAGCATATTCAAATTAAATATAAGAGCCAGCAAAGAAGGACAGAGGGGAAATTCTGCATACCAGATTTCAGAGGATTCTTGAAAAATGAGGCTAGCTGAAATCAAAGGCACAGGCAAGGAACTGACCTTTGATGGGAGGAGGGACTGGATTTGTCACTAGAAAGAGGTCATTTCTTGATTCTGCTTTTTCTGTGAAGGAGAGGAAGTCAGCACTGAGAATGAGGAGGGATAGGTGAATGGGGAGAGAAGCTCAAGGAAGAACAATCCAACAAGGTGATTTGGCAAACTGTAATAGTTTCAGAGAATTATCACTTAATTAGACGTATATGGCGTTGAGCATAATGTTACAAAAATAATTATTATGCTTTTTAAAAAACTTTATATTGTGAGATATTTTTCATCAAGATGGACATGAAAGCAAATTTTGCCTAGGTAATTTGCCTCATTGCTGTACAGGAAAACTACATCAAAGATCAAAGAATCACTAACCTGATGATCACCCTAGGGTACTCCAAAGTTTAGAAGGGTGCTGCCTGGTTCTGCAAAGAGGAACTTTAATTTTTCAAAGGGAGGTTAAGAATTCATACTTATCTGACTTTTTCTTCATAAAAAAGAAAGATCAAAATGCTGGAGAACATTATACATTAAACTGAATTCAGAGCAACACAGCATGATTCCTTTGAGGAGAATTGGAACTCTAAAAAGTCTGAGAAGTAGTTTGCCTAATATATTTTTTCTCAAATGTAAATAGAAGACTAATTATTAGACAGTATGCAAGATTTCAATTTGACAGACATTTTAATTTTTTATGTACTTTCAAAATATGAGAAAATAAAAATTCAGTTAATAAATTTACTTGGCATCAAATGGATTATTCTATGACCAGATATTTTAATAATTTCATCATTAACATATTTATTATTTTTTCTCAAATATAGAAGCAGCTCTTTAGCACTGTTAATCAGTTTAAATTATACAAATATATTTAAGATAAACAATGACATTCTCTTTATTCTCAATACACTAGATTCCCTTTCTCAGTCCAGAGGTTAGCACTGTAAATAATCCACTTTGTGTCTTTTCATATGTAAATATATATTTTCCAATATGCACTTATATATAAAAAATAATGTATATTATATATTATACTTTACATGTTGTTCTAAGGCTTATATTTTCACCTAAAATATGACAGACTTATCACCACATTGGTATGTGGATTGATTTCACCTTTTTATAACTGAGTAGCATTTCATAAGCTGGAAGCAAAATAATTTAATTCTTTGATTGACATGCTTTTGAATTATCTTTCTTACTTTCTTCCTTCTTCATTCCTCCCCTCATAAGCTATAGGTGGATGTCAAATAATAAAATATAAAGCTAAAATGACATAGTATTCTATATATATTTCAAATACGAAATAAATATCCAGAAAGATCTTAACATTGAATAAAAGTGGATGATGAGGAGAGCAAAAGAAGGAGAAGAAAAGAAGGAATTGTAAATTAGCATTTTTTTTTCAGATACAATCAAATAGATATTGCATAGAACTTGTGGAGATGGGGTATTATTAAAATATTAGCATTAATGCAACTACCTGATTAATATATTCCTCTTAAAAAGTAAAATAAATATAAAAAAACAAGTGCAACAACACAATGATCCAAGAAAAAAAACACATAGTAAAAAACTTTGAAAACTTGTATACACACTATAGCTATAACTAAAATAGAAGAACTCCACTCACCTATTACAAAAGAAAAGAAGATAACTTGAGGATATTTGGTTTAGTGAAACAAGTCAGGCACACTGACCTTCAAGTTGTCAAATTTATGGGAACAGAAATTAAAATGGTGTTTGCCAGGGGTCGAAAGGAAAGGGGAATGGTGAGTTGTTGTTCAATGCTTACAGTTAATCTCTCAACACTGAGAGTCTGGAGATGGCTGTTGGTGATGGTTGCACAACAGTGTGAATGTACTTACTGCCACTGAACTGGAAGCTAGCTGAACATCAAGCTAGGTGTGATGGTAAATATTAAATTATGTGTATTATATCACAAGTTTTTAAAAAACAATATCAAGTAAAAATATAACCAATTCAAAAAGAAGGAGGAGGAGAAGAAAAGAAAAGCAACACAAGTTTCTAAGTCTTGAGAAGGTGAAAATCGTGACACAAACAACAAAAAAACCAAAGAATCCTTTATAGAGCCTCAATTGTAAAGGGAGATACAATTCAGATATACATATCTATGGCGAGCTAATATTTTATGAAGCAGAAACTACATAAGAGAGGTAAAAGGAGGGAAAATTAATAAATGTCTTTGTCTACTTTATGTGATCAAGATACTAGCAAAAGATGTGTCTTGTGGATTATGCCAACTCTGTACTCCAACGACAAAGAATGTAGTTTATTTTTAAGTGCATATGAAGCAGTCATGAAAACTTGCCCTTATATTAGGCCACAAAGAAAATATAAACAAATTTCAAATAGATTTATGTAAGCCACATTCTCTGATTATAGTGCAACACACTTAAACTTAAGCAAAGTAAAAAGGTTGGTGTGTAAGAGTAACTGTACTCAGTAGAAATCAGTGTTAAAAGAGGATGGATGAAGGCTGAATAAATGAGTTGACTGGCCAGATTGAGTTGTGGATTCCATTAGTTTGTTGGATGTGAGATGAGAATGGGATAGCAAAGTTTGTTTATAAAAAAGAAAAGAGTCACACATTGTGTTAAAATTAATTGCACTGAGTTGACATGTAATTAGTAATTAAACCATCTTTCAGATTTGATTCAGGCATAATGTATTACATTTCCTCTATTATGTGCTTGGTAGATAATGGATCTAACCCAATATTGTTGCTTCAGGGCCTCATGCAAAATGTCTGCAACAAAAACTTAGAAGCCAATGTGCTTTCTTTAATATATCTGTAATTCGGTTAGAATTGCAGGTCTATTAAAAGAGTATTACTATAAGGCAATAAAAAATATTGATTTCCATAAAGATTCAAATGGGAATAAATATGACACAAACCAAATCACTTTTCAGTTTCCTAATGAGGAAACAACATTGGTAAATCTTGAACATCAGAGTTTTTAACTACAATTTTAGTGTTAGATCTGCCAACTTAATACTTATTATATGAAAGTTCTTTTGGTGTTCAAGTATTCTGTAGCCATATTTCTCATTTTATTATAAAATAAGTTTGGTAGATAACATAAAACCTGAAATTTACAATAGCAATTATTATATATTCCATCATTCTTAAAGTCTAGTCCTATTCTAGCTTAGCTAGGATGTAAAGTAGATAATAAATTACATGAATAATATAAAGGAGTTATGAGAATTTTCAAAATTGTCCAGTTTTAATCTGAAATTACTGGAGGCACTGCTGTGAAGAAATCAGTATGGCAGAACTCTTTTTTTTTTTCTTTTGAGAAACAGAAAAAAATAGAAAAATTCCTTGACCTGAATTCATAATTCCTAACTTTTATATTTAATTTTAAGAAAATCAAACAGCAGAAAATCAATGGCATCAATTGTACACCATGCATCCCCCTTGGATACTGCTGTGAGAAAGAATTAGTAGCCTCTGACTTCCTTCTTCTTTGTTTTCTCCATACTGCCTCTCCCTGAAATCCGCATTCATTTATTTTCCATATTGCCTTCTCCTTGGTTTACAGTAATTGCTCAAAGGTTAAACAAGGTTAATTCACTAACAAAACCACAGCAATTCAGAGAAAAGCATGCATATTTTCCTATTTGATGAAGCATCAGAATATTGCAACTTATAAAAAGTCTTTACAACTTGTGCCATTTTGTTCTTTCTAGACATAATATCTTCTTTCTATTATTGCATTGATTATTTATGGAAATTAAGAAATACCAAGGGATATACATGGTAGAATATTGCCTGTGTTTTATACTAGCTTATACTTACACCAACTTATCCCAATTTAATACTATAATCTCATCTTATATTTTATGTCTTTAAATAAGAAATATTCCTTAGGGAAGAATGACATAAATTACCAATGTCATTTGAAAAACACAAACAATAATCTACATTGATGGATATGGACTATACCCTGAGACTGCAGGTATTATTTGCTCTGCAAAGAAATCTACTTATAAAAGTAAATAATCATTTGATTTTCTCAGGTCATCATTATTAGATAGTCATGTTTTCTGCTTGGCAAATTACTAGGCAGAAATTTTTCTAATTGGTAGGAGAGGGAAAACTGATTCTGGATATTTAATCAGGTTTAGATTTATTTATACAGTATAACACAAGCAAAAAGTCTTTCTCAGTGTGCTGAGAATTTGTGAACAGGCTTCAAGAGAAAGAGAATAACATGATCAAAATACAAAAACATAGGGATCAGGAGGGCAATGTTAATTTTTATGACATAATTTAAGAAAATATTGTAAGGTAGAGCTGAATAAGAAATTTAAAGCCAAACAAGAACAAATAGGGAAAAAATAGAGTTGGTAATTGTATTAGGTGGTAAATAGCCCTGCTAAATTTTATTGTTAGGAATTTCATAGTCCTAAGAGTAAACATGTCTTGATAAAATAATAGCTACAGGTGCTCTTTGTCAAACAAATGTATGTTATTCTTAATATTACAGGGCAGTATTCAATCCACATTTTTAAAATAAAATAATTCATAGTATGCTATCTCTATATAAAAAGCACTGCAAATTTATTGGCTTCAAACAAAAAGAAATTTTGTTCACAAAATTGCTGTCTGATCAGGAATTGACAGGATGATGCTTCTCTAGTCACTTGAATTCATTTGAGGGGACTTGACTAGAACTGGAATATCCACTTCCAAGATGGCTACGGGTAGCACATTGGTGCTGGCTGTTACTGGGAGACTGACTGAGACTGCAGATTAGGGACTTCAGTTCTACTCCACATGGGCTTTTAAACAAGACTGTTTGGACTTTGTTATATAGCAAGTATTCTAAGAGACAGCAAGTGGAGGTAGCCACAATCTTAACATCTGGACCCAGAAATCAACATGATACAGCTTCTATCATATGCTATTGGTCAAAACGGTTATAGAGACTATCCCAATTCAAACCACTTCTTGATGTGATGAGAATCAAATAATTCATGTTCTTACTTCACAATAACCAGCAAGATGACTGATGGGTTTGATTCCCTAGAGGTCTTTGGGTGAATATGTTACCTATAAAGATTCTGAATTGGAACTATGTTCTCAGACTGAAACAAAACAAAAAAAAAAAAACACTACACAATCCAATAAACACAAAATAACTTAAATGAGCAAAAAGACATTTAGAACAAAGGAATCTCAGAGGATACCAGAGTGAATAGAAGACTTAAAGGCCAAGCGACCTTCCCCAACCCCTAAACTCCTGACTTTTGGCCTTGTGTAATATGTAAAAAAAACTTAGTTGCTTTACAAAATATAAATAAATTATCAGTTCAGTTGCTTAAAAGTAGTTCTGCCTCACATAAAGGTCCAATCTAATAGGCATTTCAAAATGTTGAATGACATAAGCTAGAGATTCAGGCACCAACTATCTTATTATTCCACTACTTTTTAAAGAACTGCTTTACCAACATGATCAGAGATGGATCACCACCAGGACATTTATGTTCTAAACTTTGGAAAAAAGAAAATAGGAAATGACACAAGCAAGCAGCAGCTTTTCAGTGCTGTGACTGATAAGTCAACATAGCATCTCAACTCACATGGCAATGGCCAGGATTCAAATGGGAGTGGATCTAGGTAAAAGAAGAAACTGGAGCTTTCAACTATTTGGTCATATACCCAACCAGTATGTAGGGGGTTTGATTTATAAAAGGAAAAAGTGAAAATTGGATAACAAGAAACTATTTAGTAGCCTCTGAAATAGTAATTCCAAATATGCTGAGACTGTTTCCTTGTCAAAAAAATAATAATTTAAAATATAACTAAAATTCTGTAAAATGAAAGTAAAGGTACTTAAGTAATGACTTAAAAGTATATACACTGAGATAGGGGCTGAGGTTCATTATCAGTATCAACTAATTAATAACAACATGTTAAGGAAATACTGTGAAACTGAAGAACACTGAGGTGCAGAGATGACATGGCCCCTACTCTCACTGTGATTTTGTTGATAATAGTTGACAGGACAATGATGCAGAATTTAAAAGAACACCTCAGAAAATTCAATCTTTGTGGATAGATAGAAGATAATAATTAGGAGTGTTATGGTTTGGATCTGGAATATTATCCAAAGTCTTATGAGCTTAAAGATGGGGCTTGCTGGAAATGATTAGATCATGAGGGCTTTGACATAATCAGGGGATTAATCCATTAATGGTTGAATGAACTATTGGGAGGTAGAACCTCATAGGAAGAAGTAGGTCACTGAGAGTGTGCCTGGAAGGACTGATCTCTCTAGGACTTTCCTGTTCCTCTCTGTGCTTCCCTGTTGCTGTGAGCTGAACAGTGTTCCTTCACCATGCTCTCCTGCCATAGTGTTTCTGCCTTGCAAGCAGCCAACCACGGACAGAATCCTATGAAATCATGAACCAAAATAAATTTTTCTTCCTCTAAGTTGTTCCTGTTGGGTATTTTGGTCACAGTGATGAAAAGCCAACTAACACTAGGAGGTACGGCGAGAGGAAATAAACCCATATTAGAATTTTCTAATTTGACTACAATCTCTGAGTTCCAAGAGAAGATTAAAAACATGAGAAGGTTGAAAGTTACATTTTTAAGATTACTTGCATGCCTCCAGCCCTCCCTTTCCTGTTCCTCCTGCTTCTTCACATCTATCTTGCTCTTTCCTTATCCCTTCTCTCTACTGCCTTCTTTCCCTTCTCCTCCCTTCTCCTTCTTTCCCTAACTTGGGAGTTCCTACCTACTATTTCCCCTCCCTCACCTTGCCTTTCTAGAGTCTAGTCCGCAATAGGTCTTCTTCTCTCAGGGATGACTCTGGGCCTCCTCCTGGGAGTGCTTTCACTCTCCAACTCAAAGACCATCATGTACCTCTGGACATCCCAGAACTAAAGCTGATCCCCTCTTCCTTGCTGACTCTGATCCCCTAATTTATTGCTGGCTTCTCCACAGTTCCAGTTCTTGAGGAAAAAAAAAAAACCTTCCTAGTACAACTAAGTGTGCACTAATGAGGTATAGAGGAGGCAGCTGTTGTCTATTGAAAGTGACATCAACTTATAGGTGCCAGAAAGGGTGCACATCCCCAACTACATGGCCTTGTTTGGGTGTCAGATGGCTACTGTCTTTGCAGCCACTATCTTATGAAATACTTTGCACGTACCTCTCCCTATATTATTGGAGCCAATCAGTTTTTCAGTCCATGGCTGGTCTTGGGGACCAATGAAATAAATTTTCTAAAGGCACACATTGCCCTCTACTTAGAGCATCACAGCCTGACAACTTCCACAAGGATTCAACTCGCCAGACTGCAGTATTGGGTTGAAAATTAATTGGAGCTCAGGAACAACACACATTTTGAAACTACCAAGGGGAGAGAAAGGGCCTGAGGCACCTGGTACCACTAGCATTGCCTCCAGTGCAGGAGTGTTATGGGTTGACAGAAGGACTTTCCACTGGGACTCACAGCTACATGGAGACAGAGAAAGCTTGGGCAGAGGCAATATCGTCATAAGCATTAAAAGCAGCCCTGTTTTGTGCTTTTGTCAATAAGGAAACTACTTTTGTAAGACCCACCGTCCAATGATTAGTCTAGGTCAGCTAAAACACAATGTATACATGGGGGACACTGTGACATCAGGAACCCCAGGGGGGTGGGCTCGAGCTGCCTGGGAGCAGAGCACAGAATGAGAATGAAGTCACACCATGGAGATCCACAAAAGCCAGAGAGCCCGTGTGTATGTTGAAGGGAACCTCTGGGGACCACAGAGAAAGAGCTGGAGGACATGATGGAATGCAAAGGGATGGCCATTCCAATGTCTGACTGCAAAACTCAGTCATGCAGGAAAGAAGATCAGCATGTAGGGAAGGACGGATGGCCAGAGGAGCTAGAGGAAGGCAATGGTGCGCTGACACAGGCAGTCCTCTCATCTGGGGACTTCCCTAAAGTGAAAAGACACGAAACGCTCCTACCAAGGACAGGCAGTGGCAGAGTGCAGATCTCATTTTTGGGCTATAAAAGCAAGAGAAGAAGAGCATCTAATCAGGGCAGAACATGGGAAGCATGTTCCAGGCACAGTGAACCACAAAGACAAAGACCCTGGTTCCAAATGTGCTCATGGAGAAGGAGGGACAAGAGGCCTTGCCAGGTGACCCCATCAAGGGACAGGGATCCCATGCCAAGCCAGACGTGAGTCACATCAAGATCCAACTGGGACTTGGAAGTTCGTGTGTCCCTGCTGTAGCTGGGGAAACTGAGGCCCAGGCAAGTGGAGCCTCCTAGCTCTGCTCCTTCCCTCTCAGCCTCAGGACTACTCTCCTTATTCACCAAACACTGTACCTGGGTCAGACTCACACAAATGTAGTGCCACCCACCCGCCTTGGTATCCACTTCACCTGGGCTTGAGACAGACATAGCAATTCAGACAGGCTAGGAAGAACTCCTAGAAACTCAGAGGGTTCCCTCATGGACTCCATCAGCAGGTGGCCTGCTCCACCCAGCTTCTCTGGCCCATCTTCTGAACAGTCACCAGAGGGGATCTCGAAAGCTCCCAGTCAGAAGCCTGTAGGGGTCATTTGAATTGCACTTAAGTCTGGCTCCTAAAATATCCATCTGCTACCTGTGTCAGAAAAGACTAAGGTCCTCCATGTTGTCGTACACAGGATCTGAATATGAGCTGAGACAAGCAAGCACACCAAGAGAGCCAGAAGGGAGCTCCTGAGCGTGGACCAGCACATCTTGTTCGTAACACCTAAGTTGACCTCAGATCCCCCTGGGATATTTGAGGAACTCTGTCTCTTAAGATTATGGTAGAGCAGAACACAGGAAAGCTGAAGGAAATGTATGTTTGTGGATCCTTCTATGCATATCCTTTGATCTGTCCTTTGATCACACTTGCTTCCTTAGTATGTGTTCTAGAGGTTAAAATATGGGTCTCATATTTTTTTATAGGGCAAAAATTCACTCTATTTCATATTTTTATTGTTCCTTTGGACCATACAAATTGATACATCAACATACACACACAATATGGTTTCCATAAGCCCTCTTCAGTGAGCATGAACTCTGACACTTGCAGAGCACAGTGATATGTCCACAGTAACTCAGAGTGTCAGTGGATGAGAATGAATCTGAAATGAGAGTCATTTGACCTCAAGGCCTGCACTGAATCCACATTCTAAGCAATGTCTGCCCTCCTCCTGTTATTCCCTGCTTCTTCACATTCCCCCAACAGCTCATGCCTTGAAGGTTTTGTCCGTAGTGGAGTGGTGTTCAGAGTGGGGTTCTTTCATAGGTGATTGGATCACGGGGTCTGTGAGCTGCTGAATGGATTGAGCCGCTGGTGGATTTCCATCTTGGTTGGCTATGGGAAGTGGTAGAGACATTAGGACGGGCGCCCAGTGGGAGGAAGGAAGGACATTATTGGGACTTGCTCTCTGGGGGCCCATGTTTTCTCCTTGGCATCTTCACATTTCTCTTACTGCCTTGGCTACTTTTACATGATTAGCTGTCTTCAACCTCCAGATCCCCATTCATATATTCTGCTTTATGAGAAGCTTAAAGGTTGGGCCCAAAACCTGTGCACTGAAGTCTTCAGCCAAATAAATCTATATTTTACTTTTTTCCCACAACTGTTTTGTCAAGGTAACACAATCTGAATATCATGGAAGCCTGGTACAATGAAATGGGGTCACTCCTGTGACTATATCTACCATGTAGTTCAGAAATTCTTGCAACTGGTTTAAAAGAAGTATTTGGAAAAGTTTGGAGAAATGTATTTGTAAAATGTAGAGTTCTTTTCGTGGACCTTAATAGGTAAGACTGGTGGTTGTACAGGACTACAGAATGGCCATAGGAGTAGAAGAGTACAATTTGTGTTGATGTGGTGCCTGCAGGAAACTAGGTTTCAGTATTTGGAGGGGATGTGAGTTGTGTTGCCTTCTGGCAAAGAACTAGTCTTTGTTTTTTCCATGCATTGAGACATTGTGCTGAGCTATGTTGAAATGTCATAGAATTGTCAATTTTGTGGAGGATATTTCCAATTAGCTCAGAATTCAGGTTTTGGAGTGGGGATTTCTGGCTGCTTTTAACAAGGTTCACAGTTAGAAATAGAAAGATCAAATGGAGCATAAAGATTTCTCAAACTTAAAATCAGCATACTACAGTGATGCAGCCACTTCAATATTTATAGCTGCTCCATTCACAATAGCTAGGTTGTGGAACCAACCTGGATGCCTTTCGATAGATGAATGAATAAAGAAACTGTGTTATACACACACAGTGGAATATTCTTCAGGCATGAAGAAGAATAAGATTATGGCATTTGCAGGTAAATGGAGGTGGAGAATATCATGCTAAGTGAAATAAGCCAATCCCAAAACCCAAAGGCCACTGTTTTCTCTGATAAGTGGGTTGGGCGGTAATGGAAGAATGGAGGAGCAATGGATTGTGTAGAGGGAAATGAGGGGTGGGAAGAGGGTGGGGGGAAAGAAAGAGACAAACATCTTTACCCCATGTACATGTATGTTTACACAAACGGTGTGACTTTACTTCACGTACAACCAGAGAAATGAAAAGTTATACCCCATTAGTGTACATTGAATCAAAAAAATTTTAAAAAATTTTAAAAAAGATTTCTCAAACTGTAGTTTATTTATAAAACAGAAGGTGTATAAATGAGACCAAGAAGGATGTGGTTGCTGAGGAAATGAGTACCATTAAAGAAGGCAAGTATTTTGTACTCAGAATATAACAAAGCTGCTTTGAGATATTCTCATACCTCCATCCTATTCAAGGTTATATAATTTAAACTCATTTTAAAGACTGTTTAGGGTAGAAAGTCCCAGGCCACTGTGTTCACGCAGTGCTGGGTACAGAATTGTTTCCCTTGGATTTCTTTCCCATGATCCAGACATCCAGGCACTTAAAGGTTTCTGCAGCCACATTCCAGGTGTTCCTGAGTGTTGCTCCCATGGTGACAGGCCCTGGGGACCTCTCCAAGGTCCCCTTATTGCAGTCATACATGATGTGCAGTTTTATATGTGTGAATTCAGAACACAAGAGTTCCAGGGTCCCACAAACTTCACCAAGATGTCAAAGAAAATCCTATGAAGACAGGCAGTACACAGCATGAAAAGAATCTGTGAGGAGAACCCATAAGAGGATGATGATGAGAATCTCTGAGAATGAAAGTCAAGCTGCAGTGGAGACCCCAGGAAGATAGGATGCCAGGAATTGGAATGTCTGCTGAGGAAATGTTCAGGCAGAAAGCTGAGCCAACTCAAACGTGTGGCCTTGCAAGTAACCGGGGTAGGGACTGCAAGAGCCTTTAATTAATTAATTAATTAATTTATTTATTTTGGTTTATATGATTTTAAAATTTTTTTTAGATATACTTGAGCATACAGTGTATTTTGACATATTTTATATATATGGAGTATATTTATTCTAACTACGATCCCCTTATTGCAGTCATACATGATGTGCAGTTTCACTGGTGGTGTGTTCATACACGTACATAGGAAAGTCATGTCCCATTCATTCTACTCTCCTTCTAAGTCCCATTTTCCTTCCTTTCCCCTCATTCCCTTTGCCTGATCCAGTGAACTTCCATTTTTTCTCCCCCCCCCCTTATTATGTGTTAGCATCCACAAATCAGAGAGAATATTTAGCCTTTGATGTTTGGGATTGGCTTATTTTGCTTAACATGAGAGTCTCCACTTCCATACATTTACCAGAAAATGCCATCATTTCATTCCTCTTTATGGATGAGTAATATTCCATTGTGTATATATACCACATTTTCTTTATCCAGTCATCTGTTGAAGGGCACATAGGTTGATTCCATAGCTTAGCTATTGCAAATTGAGCTGCTCTCAATATTGGTGTGGCTGCATCACATCACTTAAAATGTGGATTTTAAGTCCTCTGGGTATAACCCAAGGAGTAAGATAGCTGGGTCACATGTTGATTCCATTCCACGTTTTCTAAGGAATCTCCATACTGCTTTCCAGAGTGCTTTCACCAATTTGCAGTTCCACCAACAATGTACAATTGAACCTTTTTCTCCACATCTTTGCCAACATTTATTGTTACTTGTAATTTTGATTATCATTCTGACTAGAGTGAGATGAAATCTGTTTTAATTTGCATTTCTCTAATTGCTAGAGATGTTGAACATATTCTGTTTTTTAACCATTCGTATTTCTTCTCCTGTGAAATGCCTGTTCAGCTCCTTTGCCCATTTATTGATGGGTTATTTGGGTGGTTTTGTGTGTGTGTGTTAGTTTTTTTGAGTTCTTTATATATACTGGAGATTAATGCTCTATATGAGGTACAGTTGGTAAAGATTTTCTCCCATTCTGTAACCTCTCTCTACACACTCATTCTTTTGCTGTGAAGAAGATTTTTAGTTTGATATGACCCCATTAATTGACTCTTGATTTTACTACTTGTGCTTTAAAAGTCTTGTTGAGGAAGTTCTTAATAAGCATCATGTTGCACAGTTGGGCCTACTTTAGGAGGTGCAGGGTCTCTGGTCCAATGCCTAGGTCCTTGGTCCACTTTGAGTTTTTGCACAAATCTTTTGGTGCTCACATCATGCCACCCTGTGACATAACCTACAGGAATTGATGTTTACCCTGTGAGGTTCTAAAGGTCTTGCTTTGAACAATTCCTCTTTAAAATTTTCCTACTCCTTCCTTTGGGAATGGGGACATTTACCCTGCGCATGTGTGTCTTGGGAGTATGCAATTGTTGGTTTGTTTTTACAGTGGATCACATCAAACATTCTGCCTTGAGCCTTGAGAGGAGACTTTGAACTTGGATGTTTGAGCCATGTTGGAACTATTGACTACAGGAACTCTTGAAGATTAACCAAACACAGTTTGCATTGTCTGGTAGACAACAGTTTTGGGGGTTGTGGGCAGAATGTTATGCCATGGATCTTACATATCCCTGATAAGCCCTCAAGTTGAAGGCTTGGTTCCCCAATGCAGCAGAGCTCAGAAATTAGGCCTTGAGCAGAAGGCAGGATCATAAGGGCTCTGACCTAGTATGTAGATTAGGAGACTGATAATGGACTCATCACTCAATGGGCTATTGGGATGGGTAGGAAGTTCAGACTGTACTCATGGTTAGAGGACATAGATCAGTATAGGAATGCCCTTGAAGGTACGTTTTGTCATTTATCCTAGGCTCCCTTCCTTACACCCTCGTAACCTCTGCTTCCTGGCCTCAATGAGGTAAGCAACATTGCTCCAGCACATGCCCTCTGCCATCATTTTCTATCTTGCCAGAGACCCAAACCTATAGGGGCAAATAATCATGGACAGTAAACCGAAATAATACTCTGATACTGTGACATGGAACAGTAACCTGAGATGTATTCCTCTACTGTGACCTTGTATGATAATCAGAAACATAGATTCTGTGACCAACTACAGAAAATGCAGAAAAGGCCAAGATACTGTGACCTGAAACACTAACCAACGATATTATCAAGATACCACGACCGAGAACACTAAACAGAGATACTGTGACCAGGTATATTAAATAGAGACAATAACCAGATACCGTGACCAGTAACCAAACAGACTAGTCAGATGTATCAGTCACATTTCTCTAGAGGAATAGAAGCAACAGATATATAGATGACTATAAAAATGGAATTTATTAGATTGGTTTACACAACCAGAAGCTGAATAGTCTCACAGGGACCATTTGTGGGCTTGAGAGTTAGAGATAGTAGTTGCTCTGTCCATCAAATTGGAGGCTCAGAACAACAGAAATCAATGATGTCACTCCTGTCCAGAACCAAAATCCTGGAAACTCCCTGCAGAGTTGCTGGTCAGTCTGCTTTGGAAGAATGAAGAAGCTAGATTCTGATGTCCTCAGGTGTTCACAGCAGTAGTCAAGAACTCACTCAAGAAGAATCGAGCTTGCTTCTGCTGTTGCTTCCTTGATCTTCCAACTTTTCTTCTGTCCAAATCCCCAACCTGTTGGACTGTGGTGCCCACATTTCGAGTGGGTCTTCACCTCTGTTTGCTGTCCCATAGGCCAATCATTCCTAGAAACAGTCTTGTGGAGATATACAGAAGCCTTTTCATCTTAGGCATTTCTTAATCCCATATAGTTAACAGAGACCTTAGCCAGATACTTGACAATTCAGATTAACCATCACACCAGATATATACCAGGTATAGAACTAGAGATATCAGCCAGACACCATGACCAGGTACAGCAACCACAAACGACAAATAGGTACCATGACCAGAAACAGTAACCAGAGAAAATTATCAGATACCATGTCCCTGGAAAGTGAGCAGAGACAAAATCCATATTCTACAGTCAAGTATAGTAATCATAGATTTTAGACACCATGACCTGATCCAGCAACTGAACATTATCCAAGTATTGTGA